>SJYC01006036.1:0-74610 GCA_006408675.1 Madoqua kirkii
CTTTGTTTTATGAAATGACTTTGAATTTTATCTTCTTTTTTGCTTTTCTAAGATGAAATAAAAATATAAAAGTTTATGCAGCAACTGCTGTTTGGACAAGTGCTTAATGATCTCCTTTTAAATAAATATTTTTCAGTAAAAGAGGCCTCAGTAGCAGTAATATACTCTAAAGGGAAGTATATATCTGCCCTTAATTACTTTATTAAGCAAAAAGTGCTCATTTGTTGTTTTACCATCATTTAGTATAGCAGTTTTTTGACAGACTCCTACCATTAGGAAACCATAATACAGTTCTTGTAGTAAAGAAGTCCATTTCTCTTCTTTTAGAATCAAAATTTAAATTCAGTGTTTGTGTTGAATAGAGGTTAAGTGATTGCTTCAAGATGTTACAGCTACTCTTTTTTCCTACTTCAACAATTAAATATAGTGATCCTTCTTGTGGCAAACTGGGTTCAGACAGCCTGTAAATGTAATTTAAAATATAAAGAAGTAAGACTATCAGTAAAATTTACAATAGCATGAAGAAGCCCAGGGAAAAGTGAATATATACATAAAAGCATAATATATGGTGTTACAGTGTTCTTAAAGTTGGACTGCAGATTGGCCTCTGAGTTTCCTAGCAGCCTGAGCAAAAAGAGAGAGGGGGAGAGAGAGAGAGAGAGATCTGGCTAATTGCAATATTCAGTCTATAACTTCACATAATGCATAACCACACGTTGTGTGTATGTATTAAATGCCAGTTAGTTGCTCAGGAAATGTATGTTTTTCTTGGCCCAGAATTCTGAGACAGTTGCCTCTTTAGTGAAATACTTGGCATATGTCTTTTGACTGTTAATACATGTTTCTTCCTATTGCCAACTTTAACTTGGTCCTCTGTGTTTTAAATATACTTTTTTTTTTAAACTGGAATGACAAAATTTTCTGGTTAGAAGATAACCATAATTTCTCCTACCACTCCTCTTTGTTAGGAATTCTAGTTAAATCATGGGCACTGATCTTTGCCACCTCTAAAGCCCAAAAGTTACTATTCCGGTCATAGACTGTTTACTGCTGCCACATACAGTATTACAGCAAGAGAAGGAGCTGCCTGCACCTGTGTTGACTGCAATTCAGAAGAGTCTTCCTTTGTATCTTCAGGTATAGTAAGTGTGACTGCTTAAAAGGAAAAGGAAAAAAAAACTGACACTTGCCTTAAAGCAGTTTACTAACTGCAGATTTCAAAATGGTATATTCCTAATGTAAATGTGTGATGATGTATTTCCACTGAACAGGTTTAAAATTCTTTTGTGTTGAGCTCTGAAAACAAAGATGAAAGAGGCAAAACCTCCACTCTCAAGAAGCTTAAAGCTGAGCGAAGAGACTGACTAGCGTAGGCAATCCAGCATTTGCTCAGTATTCTCCTCAGAGGCCTCTGCTCTCTGTCAGCCAGACTGGGCTGAAGAGATGCAAGAGAAGGTAACTGCAATAAAGAATATTAGGTGTTAAAGAGCAGAATGGGTAGGACTTGAAGGACTGTTCCTGTAAGAGGGAACAGCATGTGGAGAACATAAGCTATAAGAAAACATGACTCACGGGGAAAGGCAAATAATTCTTTTGTGGCTGGAGGCTCAAACAGGAGAAGCCACATAGTGAAGAGCTTTGTGTACTTCAGAAGTTTGGGCTTGCTCTTGTACAAGGGGAATGTTGTTGGACTGTGAGCAGAGAAGCAGGAGAGACATACCATATTTATGTTTTAGAAAGGGGATTCTGGTGGCCACATTTAAGCTTGTAAGGAAGTTAGACTGGAGATTTGGAAGGCAGAGGGTAGGTCATTATCTGAAGGTATGGAACTAAGGCAGTGGGTACAGAACACACAGCCGATTTTAGAAACGTTTAGTATCAGCGGTCACAGAGTTGCTGAGTATGAGTGTTGCAGAGCAGCAAAAAGAAATGGAATACCTCTTAGATTCCATGGTGGCTGCTTATGTCGATAGCTGTGTGGAGTGCTTGCCCCAGCGTAGCCCTCTGATACCAAAACAGTTCACATAATAAGAATTCTTACACACTTCCTAAGTTAAAAATTTGTTGAATTATGCATTTGGCAGAACTCACTTGGAGTTATATCTTTAACTTCTTAAAGGTATAAGCTCTTCTCATCAATTTTTTAAAAGGTATTCATTTATTATTTTATCTTCTGATATAATATGCTTTTCCTCAAACAGAGCATGAAAGAAGTGGGTGGGGGAGTCTGCTGATTTGTTTTTTTCAATTGTTGTTTAAGCGCTTATGTTTTAACAGCTTTGTTAGGTCTTTTCATTAGAAATAAACTTTCAAAATTTCTTACTGGACAAATACCATTTATAGTTAAAATAGAGACATGACAGTCATTTCTGATTATTTCTCTGGAAAAACCACATTGTGAAATCACCAAGGTACCAAATTGTAAGTGAACTTTTAGAGCATAGTTTGTTGCTCTGTTGGTGATTATTTAGTAAAATGGCAATATTTAGTAATTTTAGTGGAAGAAATTTTTTTCTTAGGATGTTGATTTGTTTGTAAGTATTAAACACTGCAATCCATGTGAAAGTATCTCATTAACTCTATACAAATACAATGGTTTAAATCAATAGACATAAGACATTGTGAGTTCTGCTTGACCATGAATTTATCAAACTCTTCTCTAAACCTCAGTTTCTCCAGCTGTAAAATCAGAGATATAGCACCAAGTCAGTGAGGATATTTTTTGAGAAATTTAAGTGAAATAATGAATACAAAATATGTGGCACAGTGCTGACATAAAAAACCTCAAAATCAATTGTCATTATTCCGAGTCTTAATCTTCTGCATTTCTCTCCTTTTGTTATTTTTATTTAAAAAATGTATTATGTTTCTTAACAATGAAAAATTTTTAGCATACATTTTATAGTCTTATTCAGATAAAATGACCAATACCATAAGTTTTAAAATAGACCTAACGAGGGTGGGATGATTTGGGAGAATGGCATTGAAACATGTATAATATCATATGTGAACTGGATTGCCAGTCCAGGTTTGATGCATGAGACAGGGTGCTCGGGGCTGGTGCACTGGGATGACCCAGAGGGATGGGATGGGGAAGGAGATGTGAGGGGTTTCAGGATGGGGAACACATGTACACCCATGGCAGATTCATGTCACTGTATGGCAGAACCACTACAATATTGTAAAGTAATTAGCCTCCAATTGAAATAAATGAATTTATATTTAAAAAATAAAATAGACCTAATGTGCACAAAGTCGGACACAACTGAAGCGACTTAGCAGCAGCAGCAATGTGTATTTTATAACATTGTAATTACATATATATTTCATTGATGAGTGTGGTGGTGAAGTTTTCTGAAGATGAGATCCAGAAGAGAGCTTCATCTGTCTTCTTACTTTTCTCCCCTGCTTCCTCTGGTGTGCCCCAAACACATGTGTTCGGTTAGGTACCATTTCAAAAGTTAACCAAACTCAGGTGTTCCCTGAGCTTCATTCAAACATTACCTGTTGATTATGAAAGGTGTTCTTGTTGACTGTGTTAAGTTACATATTCTGATATATAAATATCAATGCTGGGGGCAAAATTAGTAACTTCCTAATTTTTTAAAAAACTTTATCTTTTAGTATTTCTTTTTTTTTTTTTTCTCCTATAGGGCATGTGTATTGTGTGTTGTCAGTCTCAAAATCCAAATGCCTATCTGAATCAATTGCTGGGGAATGTTATTGAGCAGTATATCGGGCGATTTCTTCCAGCCTCAGCTCATGTCTTAGGTCTTGGACAGCATCCTGTTTTGTTGGCATTGAAAAACTCACCCAATGTTCCACCGATGTCATTGCTAAAGAAATGCATTGTCCATGTCATAAGGTACATCTAAATATTAAGAATAAGTGGTATTTACCGTGCATTATTCTCAACAGAATGTTTTTTTATTTTCTCTATTAAATGATAAATTTCTCTAATAATTTCCTGTATTTAAAAAATAACAAAAGTATTGGCAACCTGTAGGATTCTAAGTTTAGAAACTTTTTTCCTGAGAAGTATCTCAAAATTTATCAGAATGACTTGGCAGCCTAAGACAGAGCTCTTTAAATTGTTTTCTCTGAATTGCTTATTTTCTCTGTATTGCTATTATTTTTCTTATGTATATCTTGCTGCTGCTCTTTAGTCACTAAGTTGTGTCCAAATCTTTTGTGACCCTGTGGACTGTAGCCCACCAGGCTCTTCTGTCCATCTGGAAAGTCCATATATGTCATATACATATATATATGTATATATGTATGTATGGGAGAAGGAAATGGAACCCATTCCAGTATTCTTATCTGGGAAGTCCCATGGACAGAAGTGCCTGGTGGGCTACAACCCATGGGGTTGCAAAGGAGTCAGACATGACTTAGCAACTAAATAACAACATGAATATATATTATTTTTTATCAGTTAAATACTGATTGAATTTTGTACTATACAAAATGAAGATAGTTAAATGAAAAGAAGAATGCTGATATGAAAAAGGAAGCAATATGAAGTCCTTTTTCTTTTAGTCTTCTCTGTCTTAATAACTGTTTTTTTATTAGGCAAATGAATCAATGAAACTAAAGTCCATATCTTCTAACTGCAACATTAGAAACTACCTTTTTTTTTTTTGGTCTTCATGAAGCATTTAGCTACATATGAAATTAGTTTTTAAACTTTTAAGATGCTGTGGTGATATATATTATTCTTAGTGGGGTTTTTTTTCTGTGTTTTTAATGGTCTGATAGCTTTAATATTCTAATATTATCTGTCACCTCACGTTACAGAATTCCATGTCTGAGATCTGTTCTCCCTCTGACTCTCTCTGTGTGTTCCTAGTGTTCTGTTACTCAGATTTGAAGCTTCATATTCTTTGTTTCCTCTCCCTTTTCAACCTTTGGCAAATGATTGTCTCTTTCCCTTTTCACATCCCTTTTTTATCATATTATACCTACACTATAGCCAGAGTCTCATAACTAATTTCACTATCTCTAGTCTTAATGGCACCCCACTCCAGTACTCTTGCCTGGAAAATCCCATGGATGGAGGAGCCTGGTAGACTGCAGTCCATGGGGTCACTAAGAGCAGGACACGACTGAGCGACTTCACTTTCACTTTTCACTTTCATGCATTGGAGAAGGAAATGGCAACCCATTCTTGCTTGGAGAATCCCAGGGATGAGGGAGCCTGGTGGGCTGCCATCTATGGGGTCGCACAGAGTAGGACACGACTGAAGCGACTTAGCAGCAACAGTCTTTTCTTCCAGTCTCACCTAAACAATTGCCCCAGATTACTTTTCCTAAAATGTTTTTCCAGTATGACACTTCCTTGCCCTCAGGCTTGCTTGTTTGTTGTCCATGATCTGTCACTTAACTTTCCCATATATATGTCATCATATACAAACCCTAATGATATTGGTTTAATTATCACCCTTCCAAAGTACTTCATATTTCCCTATATCACAGCTTTGTTCAACCATTTTCTCCATTAAAATGCTATCTACTAGGCTAAATACTCCTAGGCTTTATGAGACCTACACCTAATATCTCAGTGTACCATGACTCTTCTCTCCTTCTTCTGGAGCCATGTGCTCTGTATAATTCAGTTCTCAGAATCATGATAGTTTTGCCTATCTTGTATATGAATTTTGCAGCAAGATTATAGTACTCTACTACTGTGTTTGAGACATTGCATGGGTGATTTTAGTAAACCAAATGACAAGTGCTGAAATGAAATCAAATCCTTAAGACCTTAAAGCTGTTAAAGTACAGTGTTTAGGACCCTGGCTACTTTCCTTGACTTTCCTCTTTTCTTTGTATATAGTGAAAATCTTTTTCTTACTGTTTCTAGTTGAAGACCTAAACAAGTAGCAGTTCCTTTTTCTTTCTTTCTTTTAACACTCAGGAAAGACGTAGAGATTGTCTCCTAAGACTTCCTCTATTCCAAGCTTCTCTACTCCTGTAATTCCCTAGCTTAAGACTCTCTCTACTGAATTATCAAGAGTTCTGGGATTATCTTCCAAAGCACCTGTCACGCTATAATTGTTCTTTTCTTCCTTATCTAACTTTTCCACTGGACAGAGAGCCATTGCTTTCAGAGACCATATTTTACTTTCTTGTTCTTAGACTTGTGCCAAGCACACCACATACTCAATGAAGTTTGTTCTAAACATTAGAAATTCAACATTAAACAAAGCACATGAAACAACTGACCTCAAAAAATGAATGAATTTTCTAATATGTAATATTTGTTGGAAGTCATTGTATGGAGTAGAAATGATGAAGGCATAATTCCGCCCTTAAGGAATTTACAGTATTTAGTGATTTCTGTGCCTCATTTTGGCAAATTATATCTCTTTACAAAGTATATGTAGATATCTGGTTTAGATTTAGCTATATTTGACACTTTTTCATATTGTCTAGACTTTTTAGAAACTGTGCAATTTTCACTTTGCATTTATTCATGTAAAAAAGTACACTGAACACCCGCTATGAGTTGAGACCTGTTCTAAGAGGTAGAGATACAAAGATGAGGCAGATGAGTTATCTTTATGACCTCTGAGTTCAAATGATAAAAGTTATCCTGCTTTAAAAGATATTAAATCCTCAATTACCTCTCTAATTCTTTTATTTCATAAGGGAAGGACAGATACAAGTTGGAATGGAAAGATGATTTCTAATATAGTTTATTTGGAAAAATAAGACTCCCTTTCAAATCCATAAATAAATAAATATGAGGAGAGAATCTTTATGCAAAGTCAAATTAAGAAAATGTGTCATTGAGGAGCTCATAGGGGAGATCAAGCTTATATTAGAAAGGAAAAAAAATAACAGATTTTTATTATATTTTGGTTGTTTAAGACCAATTTCCTTCAATTTAGTTTGTATCTGTATTCTGCTTTGGCCTTTATATCAAGCCAGTAGGATGTACAGTCATTGCTTCAAAAATCTTAGGTTTGAAGAAAATATGGTAAGATATACATAGTTTTTAAAAATTGTGCTTTATGGGTTTCAGAGATAAAATAGGCCATCATCTTTCAAGTGTATGACATTTGATTCTGCTCTATTGAAACTTTAAAGAGAAGGAAGAACAAAATTTTGCTTCTTTTCAGGAAGTCCTACTTTGAGTTTAAAGGATCCTTGCTCCCTCCTCGCTTGGCATCCATTCTGGCCTTCATCCTCCAACTTGTTAAGGAAACTAACACTGATGTTACTGAGATTGAACTCCTCCTCCCTGGAGTATTAAAATGCTTGGTGCTGGTCAGTGAACCTCAAGGTTAGTTCATTTAAGAGTTTGTATTGGTTATACTTTTATGTTCACAAATTAAGAAAGTATTCAGTTTTATCAGTTAAATTGACAGTTATGAAAATATATGGTTATTTCATATCAACTTAATTTTTATCATGGCTAAAGAATGAACTCCAGCCAGTCGCTGAGGTTGGGTGTGATAAAATGGTTAAAAACTGACATGATTTAGTCTAGTTTTTTTTTTCTTCCCCCTCCCCAATAGTTGATTTATGTTTATTTAATTTTTATTCAATTTGTCTCTGATACTGAATGCAACTTGCTAAATATCAAGTGGTGAGGGGGCAGCCTACTTTCTCCTATTCTGGATTCTGCTATAATATGTAAGCTGATCTCTGGGCAAACCTGTAAGTGCATGTTGATCCTTTTGTTTTCAGTCTCATCAGCCTTACTGCCTGTGATCACTTAAAAATATTATTTATTTAGTCCCTGCTGTGAGTAGCAGGCCTTAACAAGCTTATTGGGAATTTGCAGAATAGTGGCTGTAGTTCTATCCTGAAGGGATTTTTAGTGTAAATAGATGTGTTGTGTGTGTATTTATCATTATAATGTGACATTTGGGGCAGGCTTCTCAAATGCTTCTACTTAAGTACTTCTAACTACTGTGATAAGTGAGTACAGTATATATCCTAAAGAATACGAGGGCAGCATGCAGAGTGGCAGCTAAAAGCTCAGACAGCTCTTTGAAATGTTCTGTTTTATCTCAAAAATTTATGCCTGTTTTGTTTTAATCCATGTTATTTTGATATTTAAAAACGGTCCTCTCTGCTTCCAAGCTTGGTTTTGTGAAAAATGTTGTATTGTGTTAATGTAAAATACCCTTGCTTGATAGTAACACCTCTTCAGTAAAGAATATCCAGAGATAGATCCCAGACTGTTCTTTAGAAATGTTACCTTCTTTGAAAACATTTGCCTGCTTTTAATTTCAGTGAAAGTCTGTTGTACTAAACAATACA
Source organism: Madoqua kirkii (assembly GCA_006408675.1). Lineage (NCBI taxonomy): Eukaryota > Metazoa > Chordata > Mammalia > Artiodactyla > Bovidae > Madoqua > Madoqua kirkii. Next base: position 8,272 of record SJYC01006036.1, read on the forward strand.
AAATTTGAGACAGAGCAGATAGTATGGCATTTTAGCTAGCCTGTTGTTAGTGAGTGTAATATTTATCATGAAGAAGGTCAGGTTTGTGGAGGAACACAGATGTGTGTGATTAGCTCAGAGAAGATTCTCTGACTCTCCTTGTAGTCTCAGTGTTTTTAAAGGACAGTTTGTAAAATTGTAGAAAGTTAGTGTTATGCTCAAGAATATTTCAGTGTTTACCCAAATATCTGTACACAAGAGCTTGAGTTCACTCCTAGCATGGTGACATGAGAAGCTCTGCAGCCTTGGTCCCCAGAAAAACTGGTGAAAATTATTTAAAAGAAAGCATTTAAATTCTCTGGAAATGGTCCTAAAAGGGTACATAACAAATGGAGAAATTGTCTACTGAAGCTTGGTGAAGTGAAAGTGAAATTGCTCAGTCGTGTCCGACTCTTTTTGACCCTGTGGACTGTAGCCCACCAGGCTCCTCCGCCCATGGGATTCTTCAGGCAAGAGTACTGGAGTGGGTTGCCATTTGGTAGGAGCAGCAAGTCTTTGATATTTGAACCAAGACCACTACCTTCTCTCTTCCTATCTCAGAGGCATGGCAACTCTGGTAAATTATAGAATGAGGGTTCCCTTTCCCTGCAGCTTCCAGAAGGAGGGCTGTCTTCCTAAAAGAGGCAGAGTATCAGTGTTTCTCATCCTGCCTCCTGGCCACCTGATGGTAAGGTTGTATTCCAGGGGAGTGTGGGTGAGAAGTGAGGCCTTCATTCTTCCACTCAGCTCCCACTTGTGAGATGGGGGCACTATACTGAATATGGTATCAATGAGAATACCGGAGTGTTGGTTGTCCTTGCTGCATCTTAGAGGTAGAGAATTTTTACCAAGAGGATCTGTAGCTAATACCCCTCCTTCCACAAGCATGCAGCACCTAACGTGGGTATGTCGGTCAGAAAATAGTGGGCACCATGATCTCTGTCTCTAGCAACAGAACTTCACCTCTGAATTTTGCCTGAGAGTGGGAGGGGGTAGGAGAAAGCCATAGGACAGATAACTCTGAATTTCTCCCAAAGGAACAGATTTCATTTACAACGAAATGTGAAAAAGTTCAAGCCTGAGGGTGCTGTCAAAAGCAGTGGAGTTTGTGGTTAAAAGGCAATAGGTAGGAGAATGATAGATTTATTAGAGGTGTAAGCTAATCTGTAGGTCAACTAGTTTAGTGAGAGAATCGACTGTAGAAAGCCCTGGGGTGAGAACAAATATCACTAATCTCAGAAATCCTCCTTTTAAAAAAGCCTGGATTTGATAAGATCATACACTTAACATTTACTGAGAGAAAATCAGTCAACAGATCCTGCCAGTGTGAGCAATAAACCAAGACTTCAAAGTAGCCATTATAAAAATGTTCAGAAAGCTCAAGGAAATCATGGTTAATAGCAGAGGAAGATGTGATGACATTGTCACATCAGAGAATATCAGAGAAATGGAAATTATTAAAACAGAAGATAACCAAATGGGAATTCTGAAGTTTAAAAGTGAAACTTAAAATCTTAAGTTTAATTTGAATTGATAGACAAAAGAATTAGCAAACTTGAAGACAGATTGTTAGGTGTTATGTATTCGAAAAGAAAAAAAACGTGAGAGAAATGAATAGAACTTTAGAGAACTGTAAGACATCATTAAGCACACCATCCTACATAGAATATCAGGAGAGGACAGAAACAAGCAGAAAAAATAGTGAAGAAATAATGGCTGAAAATTTTCAAAATTCATTGACTAATACCAATCTATACATTCAGGAAGCCCACCTAATTCCAAATGGAATAAACTTAGATCCACAGACATGCAACTTAGTTGGGGGGAAAAAAGGTTGAAAGTCAAAGGCAGGGAGATTTTCAAAGCAGCAGGAGGAGAAACAACTCTACTTTCAAAGGAACCCTGGGAAGATTAACAGCTGACTTCTCAGCAAAATCAGTGGAAACTAGAAGGCAGTGGGATAACACTGAGTGATCAAAGAAAGCACTGTCAACCAAGAATCCTATAGTGAGCAAAGCTGCCCTTTCAAAAATGAAAATAAACTCAAGATATTTACAGATAAAAAATGAGAGAATTTGTTGTTAGCAGACCTGCCTTATAAGAATTACTAAAGAATGAAAGTTAAAGTGAGCTCAGATAGTAACTTGAATCCTTATGAGTAAACAAAGAACAGCAAAGGTAATTATGTACAGTTGACCCGTGAACAGCATGGGTGTGAACTGCACAGATCCGCTTATTTGCAGCATTTCTTTTCAATAAATCCATACTATATTACTATACAAACCATGGTTAGTTGAATTTGTAGATGTGGAACCCTGACTGAACCCTTTCTGACTTTACATTCAGAAAGCTGACTGTAAAGTAAACATGGATTTTGAACTGTATGGGGGATCAGCACTCTAAACCGTCATGCTGTTCAAGTGTCCAGCTCTTGCAACCCCATGGACTGTAGGCTCCTCTGTCCATGGAATTCTCCAAACAAGAATATTGGAATGGGTTGTCATTTCCTTTACCAGGGGATCTTCCTGATCCAGGGATCGAATACAGGTCTCCTACATCGCAGGCAGATTCTTTACCATCTGAGCTACCAGGGAAGCCCCATGTTGTTCAAGGGTCAGTTGTAGTTGAAAGGCAGCATAAATTCATATTTTCACCTTTTTTCTTTCAACTGCTTTTAAAAGTAAATGTATGAAATAATATGTATATAATTGTCCTATAATGTATAGAAATTTAATATATTTACCAATAACAGTATAAAGGAGACGGTGGAAACAAAGCAGTATTAGATTAAGGAAATGACTTCAGATGATAAGTTAAATAGGAACAAATGATGAGAATGATAAATGATAGGTAAATTTAACAAAACCCAAAATATATATGTGTTCTCCTTTCTTAGCTTCTTTGAAAACATAGGAATTTTATACGGTAGAAATAATAATAATGTATCACTAAGTTTTAAAATTTGTAGGTGTAACATGTATAATAGTAATTCCACAAAAGAGGGGAAATTGACTAGAGCTGTATAGGAACAGTGTTTCTATATTTTGTTGGAATTAAGTTCATGTAAATCTGAAGCTCTGAAGAGTTAAGATGTACATGATAAACCCAGAGCAACCACTAAGGAAATAATTCAGAACTTATGGACAATCATTAAAGTAACTAATATGCTACATTTGAAAATATTCACTTAATGCAAAAGAAGAGAGATTAGATGGACAAAAACATAAGACATTTAGAAAGCAAAAGGTAAAATGGCCGATGTAAATCCAACTGTATCTATAGTAATGTTAATTGTGAAAAAGTTGAACAATCCAATCAAAAGAGAGATTATCAGAATTTTTTTTTAAGTTCTATCTTTATCTGCAGCAAACATTTCTGATTCAAAGATTGGAAGTTAAAGGATGGAAAAGGATGCATCATGCAAATTGTAACCGCAGAAAGCTGGAGTAACTAGACTAACATCAGACAGAAAAGACATTAGGCAAAAAAAAAAAAAAATTACTAGAAATAAAGAGGGAATATTTTATAATGATAAAAGTGTGAATCTGGAAGATGTAACCATTATAAATATATGTGTACCTAATAATAGCAAAATATAAGAAAAAAAACTAAAATGAAGGGGAAAATAATGCACAGTAATAATTGGAGGAACTTTGGTTTCTGCTATAGTAATAAAGAGCTTGGAAGTCATCACTCACCCTCACAACAAGAAAAACTGTGGACAGCCTGAAAAACAATTCTTCTTAGGTGCATCAGAGAATTGAGGTCATAGGGCAAATCACTGCCCTCAAAACTGAGCATACAACAATTTGTCAAATAGGAAGATGTAACCATTATAAATATATGTGTACCAATAATAGCAAAATATAAGAAAAAAAACTAAAATGAAGGGGAAAATAATGCACAGTAATAATTGGAGGAACTTTGGTTTCTGCTATAGTAATAAAGAGCTTGGAAGTCATCACTCACCCTCACAACAAGAAAAACTGTGGACAGCCTGAAAAACAATTCTTCTTAGGTGCATCAGAGAATTGAGGTCATAGGGCAAATCACTGCCCTCAAAACTGAGCATACAACAATTTGTCAAATTCAGCTTAAATATTCCTACCAACACCAGCTACATCTGAAGGCTTCTACTCCTGGCTAGGTGTGATTCTCTGTATCCACCTTTCTGTTTAGTTTTAACTTATCTAATAGGTAATTTTTTAAAGAGGTAAAGGATGTACTAAGAGAGGAGAGAAAATGTAATCATACAGAGTTCTCAATTAAAACTTTCAGAGAAAGCAGGAAAAGAGGGAAATATTTTTTCTTTAAAAAAGGTCCAGAGCAAAGACTAGAAAAACTATGTATAAAGTAGATATTAATTCAACTATTTCAATAATTATTGATGGCAGTAGTCTAAATAAATTAAGAGACTGACTGGATAAAAAACAAGGCTTAACTCTATGTCAGCTACAAGAAATCCACTTTAAACATAAGGACACAATTAGATTAAAGGGATGGAGAAATATATACAGTGCTAACAATTCAAAATACAGGTGTAGCTGTATTTCACACAAAGCAGACTTCAGGACAAGAAGAACCATCAGTCATAAAGATGGCCGTTACATAAAGATGAACTGGGAATAAGGAGAGCACTTCTTCAATCAGATAAAGGACAATTTTGAAAATCCTACCGCTGATAACACACTTAAGATGCTTTCTCCCTAAGATTAGGAACAAAACCAAAGTGTCCACTCTTCCACATCCTTTTCAGCATTGTACTAGAAGTTCTAATCAGTGGAAGAAATGGAAATAAAAGGCATCTAGGTCGAAAAGGAAGAAGTAAAATTATCTGTGTCCGCACATGATACCATTTTGTTGTTGTTCAGTCTCTCAGTAGTGTTTGACTCTTCGTGACTCCGTGCATGGCAGCGTGCCAGGCTTCTGTGTCCTTCGCTGTCTCCCGGAGCTGGCTTAAACTCATATCTGTTGAGCCAGATATCCTCTGTCATCCCCTTCTCCTCCTGACTTCAATAATTTCCATCATCAGGGTCTTTTCCGGTGAGTCGGCTCTTCTTGTCAGGTGGCCAAAGTATTGGAGCTTCAGCATCAATCCTTCCAATGGAAATTCAGGACTGATTTCCTTTAGGATTGATTGTCTTGATTAACTATTGGATTGACTGTTGCTTGCTGTCCAAGGGACTCTTAGGAGTCTTCTCCAGCAGCACAGTTCGAAAACATATTCTTCGACTCTTAGCCTTCTTTATGGTCCAAATCTGACATACATACATGACCACTGGACTACAGCTTTGACTATACTATATGGAAATACATGATATATATATATATATATATATATATATATATAATCCTAAGGACCCATTGAAAACTATTTGAACTAATAAATAAGTTCAACAAAGTTCCCCACCAGAATTCAGCAAGCTTCTTTGTAGCAAAATTGACAGACTGATTCTACAGTTTGTGTAATACTACAAGGGACCTAGAATAGCCCCCCAAAATCTTAAAGAACAAAGTTGAAAGATAGCACTTTTCAATTTGAAAACTTAGTACAAAACAACAGTAATCAAAACAGTGTGGTGCTGGCATGAAGGTAGACATATAGATGAGTAAGATAGAATTGAAAGTCCAGAAAATCTTTATGTATCTATGGTCAGCTGACTTTTTCTTTTCTTTAAACAGGGGTGCCAGGATGATTCAATAGAGGGAAAATAGTCTTTTCAACAAATTGTGCTAGATCAAATGCATAGCCAAATTCAAAAGATTGAACCTGCACCTTTATTTCAAACTATATGCAAAAATTAATTCAAACAGGATTATAGACCTAAATGTCAAAGTTAAAACTATAAAACTCTTAAAGCAAGAGTAAACCTTCATGATCTTGGATTTGGCAATGAATTCTTAAACAGGACATCAAAAGCCCAAGCCACAAAACAAGACACATAAATTGGACTTAATAAAGAACTTTTGTGTTTCAAAGAGCACTGTCAAAAAAGTGTTAATAAAATAACACCTCAGAGAATGAGAGAAAGCATTTGCATATTACCAATGTGATAAGACAGTGGGATCAAGAGTATATGAAGAATAAAACTCAGTAGTTTTTTAAAAAAAAAGGCAAAGGATTTGAATACAGTTTCCTCCAAAGACTATAGACAAGTGGATAAAAAGCACCTGAAAAAGTGCGGGCCGTCACTAGTCATGCTGCTGCTGCTGCTAAGTCGGTTCAGTCGTGTCCGACTCTGTGCGACCCCATAGATGGCAGCCCACCAGGCTCCACCATCCCTGGGATTCTCCAGGCAAGAGTACTGGAGTGGGTTGCTGTTTCCTTCTCCAGTGCATGAAAGTGAAAAGTGAAAGGGAAGTCGCTCAGTTGTGTCCTACTCTTGATGACCCCATGGACTGCAGCCCACCAGGCTCCTCCGTCCATGGGACTTTCCAGGCAAGGGTACTGGAGTGGGGTGCCATTGCCTTCTCCACATTAGTCATGAGGGGGATGCAAATCAAAACTACAGTGAGATACCACTTCCGCTCACTAGATTGGCTATAATGAATAAGGTAATAATAAGAATTGGCAAAAACATGGAGAAATCTGCATCCTCATTTACTACTTTTGGGAATTTCATAGTGTTGCCACTTGGGAAGGAGTCTAGTAATTCCTCAAATAGTTGAACATAGAGTTACCTTGTGACCTAGCAATGCACTCTTGAGTTTTAATATATACTCAAGATTAATGAAAACATGTCCACACAGAAACTTGTACTTTAATATTTGTAGCAGTATTATAATAGCCAAAGGTGGACTACTATCAGCTGATGGATGGATTTTTTTAATGTGATCTATCCATACAAGAGAATATTTGGATATAATATTAAATATATATTCAATATAAGGAGTGAAGTACTAATTCATGCTGTAGGAAGTATTGCTACAGCGTGTATTGCTATAGAATGTATTGTAAACATTATTATAAGTGAAAGAAGCCAGTTAACACAAGACCACATATTATGTGGTTCTATTTATATGAAATATTTATCTCTAGTTAAATCTACAGAGATGGAAAGTAGATTAGCAGTTGTTTAGGGGCTATGACGGAGAAGGCAATGGCACCCCACTCCAGTACTCTTGCCTGGAAAATCCCATGGATGCAGGAGCCTGAATCGACTTAGCAGCAGCAGCAGCAGGGGGTATGAAAGTAGATTAGTGGTTGCTGAGGGGGTATCGGAGGATAAGAGGTAATAGCTTTAAAGGGCGCAGTGTTTCTTTTCAGGATAAAGAAAATGTTCTAAAATTGCAGTGACAGTTGCACAGTTCTGTAATTATACTAAAAACCATTGAATTGTACGTGTTAAATGGGTGAGTTGTATATAAATTATATGATAATAAATCTGTTATTTTTTAAGAAAACTGAAAGATAGCCCAGTGTTTCAAAACAATGCCCAGTTCAGTTAAAGAAATAAAAGAGGATAGATTTTTTTTAAAAAACTGTGTACACTAATGCTGACTATAGTGTTATCCGTAATAGCCAAAGTGGAGGCAACCCAGATATCCATCAACTAATCATCTCATCAACTGATTGATAAACAAGATGAAGTAAATCCATACATTGGAATGGTATTTGACCAAGAGAAGGAATGAAGTACTAACATGCTGTATAACATGAGTGAACCTTAAAACATTTTGCTAAGGAAAGGAAGGCAGTTACATAAAACCAAATCTGTATGATTCCATCTATATGAAATTCCTAGAATAGACAATCCATAGAGACAAAAAGTACATCAGTGTTCCAGGGACTGAGGGAAGAAGAACATGGGGAATGACTGCTAATAGGTATAAGGTTTTGGAGGGAAGTGATGAAAATGTTCTGAAATTAGATAGTGGTGATAGCTTCACAATTCTTATGAATATACTTAAAGCCAATGAACTGTACACTTTAAGACGTTAGTTTTTATATTTGAATTATACCTAAATCTGTTATTTTTAAGAAACAGTGCTTACTTTTAATACTTCATGAGGGGTATTTCTTCATGTTCTGGTACTTTTTCCACAAAAGAACTTGTGGGTTTTGGGTTTTTTCCAAGGAAGCATCTTTAAGAAGAATCATTTATACTGGCTCTAGAATGCATGTAATATGAGAACTTACTTATTCAGTAAGGTCAAGTATGCTATATCTTCCTATCCACTATCCTCATGCTATGGAAAACATTATCTGCTACTTAATAGGTTCATGTGCATTACAGATGTTGTACTCTTACCATAGTGGATTACAGTTTCTGAAAATTTTCTTGTTCTTTAGAGAAAGTAATTTTTCTCCCCAGCTACTTTTATTTAATATGCCAAAAACAGCATAAAAAATGTATTAACACTTGGAACATGGTGAATTTTCGGTTCTTTCTCGATTCCTTTTTTTTTTTTTAACCGTTTTTAGGTACAAATGCACAGATGTAAAGGATTTGGTTAAATACTGAAAGAATGTAAATGATCTCTTTGTAACTTTGCTGTCTTTAAAAAGGAAATTAGCATCAATAATAGTTGATTTTATATATACATACACCATCAAGTGATGGATTTATGTATATATGCAGTCCACAGTGTTGCAGTCAGACACAATTTAGCAACTGAACAACAAATATATAAATCTAATTTTAAGAAAAGATGAACTGTTGGTAGTTTCTAATTTACTACATAGGTATTTTTGAATGGAAGGAATATGAATTTAAAAAATCAGTCTGTAAGCTGAATTATTAAAGGTTATCTGTTGTCAGTGTGTAACAGTGTTTGCAGTGTTAGGATGGTAGAATCTTTTTGAATATGGACTCTTTTCTGATAGAAAGGCATATCTTCACATGTATTTTTTCAGTTACAGTATTTTTTTTCAGTCACATGTGAAAAATAGACTCAAGTGTTTTATATTTTCTTAAAATGGAAGATAGGGAGACTTTAGAACAAAAGCTCATAACTATTTCACTTTGAAAAATAAAAAAGCATGTACATACTTTAAGAAAACAACATGTTTTTCTAAATCTAGAGTGCTCATGAAAATGAGGATCCAGATGGTGAATTCAGGCACAGTGTGTAATGCTGTAATTTTCCCTCCTAGTTAAAAGGCTGGCCACCGAGAACCTGCAATGCATGGTCAAAGCCTGCCAAGTGGGGTCAGGAGGAGAACCTGCCGCCCAGCTGACTTCTGTGTTTAGGTAACTGGAAAATATGCCAACTGGCAAGGAGACTATTGCCAGCCATTTGACAGTCAACATGTTTTTTAAATAACTAATTATCCCAAACATAATGTGTTGCTACTTGTTTGTAGTTTCAATTATTATATTTTTGGCAGTAGTTTTGCTATGTTGTTGTTTTATTAAAAAATAAAATTACTAGGGAGAAAGATGACTTTAAATTACCTGAGAATTTAGTAAGGAAGATGCTTGCATGTGTCTCAGAGGAAAAAGTGGAAAGCGTGAGTCACAGTGACAGGTATACAGGCTTCGGAGCTGGTAACCGTGCTCCGTAGCAGCCGGTGTGGAAGTGCCTGTCACTGGTCTTCCTGTTCACTTAAGATGCCGTGCACCCACAAGGCTCCATTCGACGTAATTTGTGAAGCATAAGACTTTATGTATAGATCTGTTGTTCCTTCGTAAGAATAACTGCAACTTGTAGAACGTTTTCTGTTTTGTTTCTCTCTTCCTGCCTTGCACTGTGTAGAATCTTAGGCTTTCTGTTAAAGCAGTACTTTTAAAATGTATCTTCCTCATAGTTTCTGCCTGTTGACCTTCATTTCATGTATCTCTACCGTAGCTCCACTATGTTAGTTTGGGTCCATTTCCTTCATTCTGTATGGGATTTTTGATGCCTCAGCTTGCTTTCTTATCATGTAGTTGGGACTTGTCAGTTGTTCACAGTTTATTTAAAGAATATAAAAATTGTGATCATTTGAAATAAATACTGGGTTTAAGAAAACTGTAAAACCCTAAGAAACGAGGAAAGATTTTTTATGAACAAAGATTACATGTTTGTTAAGTACAGTTTACTAAGCTAGGTGACTTTTGGCGAGGGTGGGGAGAGTGGAAATTTTACAATTAAAATATATAATTCTTTTTTTATATAAAGAACTATATATTCTTTATATGTAATGTATAATAATATAAATATAATTCTTTATAAATTACATAGTCTTCATATTTTATCCTCTGTGGGTCTAAAGTCTCTTGTTCAATTAAGGAATATAAAAATTATTTAGAAGTAACTTGCTTTTCTCATAGAAGTACTGTTTGATTTTACTAAAGATACACGAAATGACCAGGAAGCCGGACTCGTTTTCTGTTTGAGTCTCTTCTACACTCTTACCATGCAAATTGACCACATGCAAAGTGTGGCAGGAAAGTCCCTGGCGTGAGATTCGTCCCTCTTAATTCTTCCTCCTGGGATTCCAGCTCTTCCCTCTCCCTCTGAATGCCGTCACTCTGGTCATGGCTCACGCTGAAGCCATTTCTTTTCTTTATTTTCAAGTTTCAGTCTTTGTGTGACGTCTTTCATAGATCTTTATGATAATCTTACATAGAGTGATTTTTCTTGCATTCAGTTTACAGCTTGCCCCAAGAGTAATTCTAAGTAACCTGTTTTACTTTCAGGCAGTTTATTGAAGATTATGGTATGAGATATGACTATCAGCTTTACAGCATTTTAGAAGCAGTAGCAGCATTGGACCAGCAGGTTGTCATCCACTTGGTTCCTGCCCTTACTCAGTCTCTGAAGAATTCAGAGCGGAAGTGGGGCCTTGGCAGAAATAGTGCACAGAGGTATGTTTGATTATTTGATTATATCCTTTTGGACAATGATTATGAAATCTAGATACATTTTCCTAGTGATGGCCTGTTTTCCCATTTATAAAGATTTGGAGTCTGTTCCAATGAATAGGGTTAGTGACTCAACTAGATAATATGTTTTTGGTCAAAAATAGATAGAAGCTCTTTTTTTTTTTTTTACAGGCTTATGACTGAATATAGTGCTGGACTATTTAGAGTAATGAAACATGGTGGGATAAGTCTGTATATCCCAGAGAGATTGTTTTAAAAGAGAAAAGACCCAGATGCTGGAAAGACTTGAGGGCAGGAGAAGGGGGCGACAGAGGACGAGATGATTGGATGGCATCGCCGACTTTAACAGACATGAGTTTGAGCTAACTCTGGGAGATAGTGAAGGACAGGGAATCCTGGGGTGTGCAGTCCATGAGTTTGCAGAGTCTGACACGATTCAGCAGCTGAACAGCAGCAATAAATGTATCTCTCTCTCTTCTTTTCTTTTGTCTTTACAGGGAAGCCTATAGCAAACTTTTATCTCAGCTAGGACAAGTGGGACAAGATGAGATACAGAGACTGGAAAATGATCATGTTGAACCTATTTTGTGATTTTATCCTCAACATTAATTATAACTGCCGAAAGCCACTTTGTACCATTTGACTCCTACTTTCATTAATTGTATAATGTTCTATTAAAAATACTTTATAGGATCTTTTCCATACATACCTGTAAGTATAAAGTATATAAATATGAAAATAAAAGTTAATTAAATATGTTATAGAATCTTTGGAACTTGGTAAGACTGCATTCTGTTTTGAAGCAGTTTTAGTTAAACTAAAGAAACTTAAAGTTTTCCTATCTGGGAGTGCTGTCTGTGTATGTGTATGCAGGTTTGTATTGATTGATCCATGGGCGTTTTATTGTAGTGTGACTTTCTGCCTTGCAAGTAATTTATTTCTGTTTTTTCTTTACAAGTTATGTTTAATCATGACACCTTTTCACAATACCTGGCTGCCCTATGCTGGTTTTGTTACTCGGTTGCTTTCTTGTTTGCTTGTTTTTATTGTTTTGTTTTTTTTGAGGAATGGCCGGAGATAGGACTGTGTCTTTGTTATCCTTTTTTATACTATGTTTGGGGCAAGTTAATAAAATTCTTTCAGAGCACACTTAACTCTGAGCAGTAAAACTGAATCTGGCTAAGGGATTATAGAGATGTATATATAATTTTTTTTTGACTTGGGCTAAGGCAGTGGCAACCCACTGCAGTACTCTTGCCTGGAAAATCTCATGGATGGAGGAGCCTGGTAGGCTGCAGTCCATCAGGTCACTAAGAGTCGGACATGACTGAGAGACTTCACTTTCACTTTCATGCATTGGAGAAGGAAATGGCAACCCACTCCAGTGTTCTTGCCTGGAGAATCCCAGAGACGGTGGAGCCTGGTGGGCTGCCGTCTATGGGGTCGCACAGAGGTGGACACAACTGAAACGACTTAGCAGCAGCAGCAGCAGCAGCAGCAGCAGCAGCGTTTATATTTGGGGTCCAGCAGTTGCCAGATGTTTTTCTATTCATCCTTTCTTTTGGAGTTGTCATATCAAGAGGAGGATAGATAAGAGCCTTTAAAAAGAGAATAAATAATATTCTGGAAATTTTTTAAGGTTACAAATTAATAGAATTCTGAAAAGTCAGCCGAATTATCTACTTGCTTTTCAACTACAGCCTCTTATAAACTAGCATTTTACATATTTGCAGGGAACCAGCTTAGTTTCCTGTAGCATTTAATTTCTCAACCCATTAACTATCTGAAATTTCAGATTTATTTTACTGGGTTGGGCATTGTCCTTGACTCCTTTTTCTAGTGAGCACTATTTGGTAAAAAGATCTAATCTTAGTGCTCAGCACCAATGTGGGTCTTAAACACAGCTCTATTTGTGACCGTGAGCAGATTCTTAATCTTGTCTGAGCCTTAGTTTCTTCATGGAGAAAAATGAGTAATACTTCTTGAAATTTCACAATGTTCTGGTAAGAATCAGTGGGATAACTGATTTATAATCATGTAATTAAAACGTATGTGAAAGTATTTGGTGACCTACATTCTGTTAGGCACACAGACATGATTACTGTGTCTCATGCACAAATGTAAAGAAACGTCTCAATTTTGTTCTCTAATGCTATGTCCTAGATGAATGATTCTACTTCTTTTCAGTGTTTCTTACCTGTGTCATGTTTGCTAACTTGAAATAATTTGTTTTCTTCTGAGGCCTCTAGTGTTTATCATGGTTTTACTATTCCTTTAGGAAAACATTTTCAGCCCTTTTCTGGCTCAAGTATCTTTTAAAGGCACTGCAGTCAGGAAACTATAGTTAGTTAATAGACCTTTCCTTATTGGAATTTGTGAAGTCTAAAGGACTTCATGACTTATAAATGGTCTATTTTACCCCTAAATAAACTAATTCAATAAATGGGATGAATAAAAGCCTCTTTAAGATTACTTAAGACTTCATAGCTGGAGAAGGCAATGGCACCCCACTCCAGTACTCTTGGTTGGAAAATCCCATGGATGGAGGAGCCTGGTAGGCTGCAGTCCATGGGATCGCAAAGAGTCGGACACGACTGAGTGACTTCACTTTGACTTTTCACTTTCATGCATTGGAGAAGGAAATGGCAACCCACTCCAGTATTCTTGCCTGGAGAATCCCAGGGACGAGGGAGCCTGGTGGGCTGCTGTTTATGGGGTTGCACAGAGTCAGACACGACTGAAGTGACTTAAGTGCTACAGCAGCAGCAAGACTTCGTAGCAATGAATTTCTTTTCATTATAATAGTGACTTACTAATGGTGTATTATTTTGCAAGTTTTAGCAGTTGAAATTTTAAAATATTTAATGGGGTGCCTTTAAAGGGTTATTTGTGTGTGTGTGTGTGTGTGTGTGTGTGTGTGTGTGTGTGTCTATGTGTATGTATGTATTCTTCCCCAAGGGAAATTGATAAAGGTGGCTTAGATAATCTTGTTCTTAGTTTATGAAACTTTTAAGGGTTAAGAAAATCTGTTACTGAATCCTGCATTAGGTATATGTACTTCTGTATATTAAGAATAAATTTATACATAAAACTCAGTAACAAGTATGTGTAGAAATACTTTTTTTTGTATCGGTAAAATTTTAAAGAAACTGTTTTATTCATTGAAGAAAAAAGAAAATTTATGATTCAGTTCCATTTCTTAAAAATCTTCACTGACCCTTATTTCTATAGTCTTATCTCTTTCCATTCCCAGACTTAGAATAACCTTATAGTTGCTTCCTTAATGTTCTTTTTCCCTAAAATCCCTGCAGTATCTGATATGACTGCTTCTACCATTGTTAAGGTAAGCCAGTCTCTTGTGGTCGAATCTGGAGTGTGTTCTCATTTGCCTTGCACTTTGACACCTCTGTGACATTGCGTGCTTTTTTCTTCTCATCCTTTCCTCCACGGTACTGCTTCTTCCTACATACGCATTTTCCCTTCTTGTCCCCACTGGTAAGATCTGGCCCTTCACCCGCCCTGTCTCAACATTCTTCTGGTGGTGAACTGAGAAGACTAGCTAATAACTTTATCTTTCACATCCGTATCTAGTACTGCTTTTTCTCTAAACCTGTCCAGATTCTCCTGGAATCTCAGGGCAACATGTCAAGCTGCCTTTGTCATCTTCTTTTCCAGAGAAGGCAACACTGCCTTTGCCTTCATTTTCCACCCAGAGCATACACCACTTCCCCAGTTCACCTAACCTTGATGTTTCTCGGATTCTTCATTGTCCCCATGTTTCATCTGATCTGCTACAAGCTCTTGCTATTTTTTTCTTTTTCCCATCATGTGCATCCAAATTTATTAGGCACTATAATCGGCTCCTTGTCTCCAGACTATTGATATTTATTCTTTGCATAGTTCTGACGTTAATGTTCCTAGAAGACTACTTTTGTCGTTACTTTTCTGCTCAAGGACCTCTCTTTACTTCCCATTGTGAGTAAGCTGACACTGAAGCCTTTCTGTCGGGAGAATTCCTGCCACCTGACACTATACTTTCTCTTCCCAAACTCAGCTGAAGCAGGAGAGTAGGCGTCTTGGCTGCTTCCACTGAATGACGTGTTCATTCTACACTGTGGGCCTCATTCAGTTTGCCAGCTTACCACCATTTCTACAGAAACCTAACTTTAAGATCCTCTAACAGGAAAATTAAAATATACATGTTAGGCTTCCTTGGTGGTTCAGATGTTAAAGAATCTGCCTGCAGTGCAAGAGACCTGGATTCCATCTGTGGATTAGGAAGATTCCCTGGAGAAGGGAATGGCTACCCACCCCAGTATCCTTACCTGGAGAATTCCATGGACAAATGAGCCTGGTGGGCTACAGTCCATGAGGTCGCAAAGAGTCAGACACTGTTGTTCAGTTGCTCAGTCATGTCTGACACTTTGCGACCCCATGGACTGCAGCAGGCCAGGCTTCCCTTCCTTCACCATCTCCCAGAATGGGAAAAGAATCTGCCTGCAGTGCAAGAGACCTGGATTCCATCTGTGGATTAGGAAGATTCCCTGGAGAAGGGAATGGCTACCCACCCCAGTATCCTTACCTGGAGAATTCCATGGACAAATGAGCCTGGTGGGCTACAGTCCATGAGGTCGCAAAGAGTCAGACACTGTTGTTCAGTTGCTCAGTCATGTCTGACACTTTGCGACCCCATGGACTGCAGCAGGCCAGGCTTCCCTGTCCTTCACCATCTCCCAGAATGGGCTCAAACTCACGTCCATTGAGTCGGTGATGCCATCCAGCTATCTCATCCTCTGTCATCCCCTTCTCCTGTCCTCAGTCTTTCCCAGCATCAGGGCCTTCTCCAATGAGTCAGCTCTTCACACTGAGTAGTTAGCGTAGCATTGCGCTGAGGAGCAATGAGTAGAGGGGGACGCCACTCTAACACTTTCACTTTCTATATGCAAGTATTCCAGTCAGTTTCTTTAAAACATCAGGTGGAGTGTAAAAGATGATTGAAGGACAACATGGTGATGAAAAGGACTTTTATTAGACACTCAGATTTGGTTTGATTTAAATTTCAATTTAACATTTAATTAGGTTTTCATAGGGGAGAAGATGACATGGGCGTATTGTCTCTATACAAAATCATTCAGTATTCAGTGCATTTGTACTGGAAGATTCACAGTATAAACTTTACATCTTTCCTTATCCCTAGCAAATTTTATTTTCTTACTAAGCATATTTGATTTTTTTGTTTTTTGTGGTAAGTAAAAAAAAATTATTTGTGGGTAGTTAGGTGTGTGTGTTCACTCCACATTGTTAGTTTTATCTTCCATGCTTTTTCACAAATCTTTAAAACTACTGTTTATAACTAATTACATGGACTCCTTTGCATGTACATTCATAGAATCTTGGCAGTTTTTATTTTTAGGATTATATAATCATATAAGAATTTGACAAGCTGTTACATATGGGAAAAACCTTTAAGAAAACTACTTTCTCTAAGTTCTACGCATCAACTTAACATTTTGTTTCAGAGATAAAAGGCAGATAGCATAGAAACTTCACCAAAAACTGTGTTATCTATTCTAAACCACTGGTTTTTGATTCATACACTTTTTTTTTTACATAAACCTTGTATCTTCCAAAAACTGATCTGTTGCCTCCTCCTAGGGTTAAAAATATTGCATTGTCAGTCAAGTGGAGAGTATGTTAGTATAAATAACAGGCTCTGTTTGTGTAAAACGGTTGGGGAACTAGCAAAATAGTATATTCTTTCGTATATTTGATGTCGATATGAGATTTATATTTTGATTCTGTGATAAACTATATTGTTAAGTTTACCAAAATCAGTATCAAATGATTAGAACTGACCAACTTCTGCTTATTGAAGTTTCTGATGTGAAGATAGTTACCCAGTTCATTGCACTTGTGAATTATGCTTTTAGAGAAATTCGAGGCATTTTTATTTTATACACACGTATTAAGTTATTTGTGTACAGAGTAATGAGATATAATAAAAATGCATATATTCAACTTACACTGCACTTGTGATTATTCAGCTTCCTCTTTATGACAGATTGACTCTTTGAAAACTCAAATAAAAACGAACCATGTTACCTAGAGGAATATTTTTAATCTTATTTAGAGATTCATGTCTTTTCTGGCTTTTCCTCCTAGAGTAAGAACACTGCTAATATCTGTGTTACTGCCCTTTATTTTTTAAAGTAGAATCTTGAAATGTTATTTAAATTAAGTTTCATGGTTTTATGGAAATTGAAATTAATAAATATAAATACAATATGGTCTTTGAAGAGTAAAAATGGAAGATGTATTACTGTAGAGTAGTTCATTATAATAGAAAACATGTATTTGAATAGTTTCAGTGGACTTGGTTTTTATGACCAACGATTGTTCTCTAGAATTTTTCTTATTAGCTCTTATGATTGGTAATTTGAGGGACAGGATCGAATTATAAGTGATCTGGATTTTTTCTTTGTGGGGAAGGGTTGCTGTACTTTGGATACTATTCTTTGTTTATAATTATGTTTCTGAAAATTATGTAAAATTTATATAAAAATTCTGACTTCAATTGTATAGTAGTATTACTATTACACAATTATTACTGAGTAATACTATACAAGGAAAGGTTTGATAATATATACTGATTTGTTTTAAATGAATAGTTAGAAGTTTTCACAGAAATTAGAATGATCTCAGGCTGCCTTTCCATTTATCAGTCAAGTTCACTTTTAGACCATTTCCCTTTTAAAAATTGGGTAGAGAATCTGGGATTAAAAACAGATTGTTTTATAAGGTAAAATTCCTGGAGGGAAGACACCTGTGTGTCAAGTAGAAATTTGAGTAAATCTGAAATAACTGTTTAGGTCCTTGTTGAACAGATTTCTGAAATGTTGGAGTCCACTTTCCTGACACTGTAAGTAAGGCATTTTTTAAAATTTATGGTTTATACTTTATAAAGAGACCCTGTTTTCCTTCTAAATATCAATTATCAATGTTTAGAATTGTACAACTACTCCTCTAAGGTTTTTTGTCTAAACTTAAAATCTTTTAAAATTTTACCACTCTTTTTCTTACCCTAGTCTCCCCTCCCCCCTTAATCTGAACAGCCAAAAATTATTTTTAATATATTGATATTTAATACATATTTAAAATAAGTGTTTTAGGTATTATATAATATATATAGTGATTTCTCTGTTTAGGATAAAAAATATTTTTATTCACTTCTGCTTACTAAAAGTGGCTATATGAATAAAATGACAGTTTCCTATAAGCCAAGGATTGCTGAATGCTTAAACTATACCAAGGAATAAAAGTGACACCTCCCTTTTAAGAAAGGTGACTTGTTGTAACAAGATTAGAGAAAGGGGAAAAACTTGAATTATAGTTGTGGAATTTATGTTAAAATACAATTACTGAGTTGTTTAATTTTTTAACTTTTTATAGACAAAGCAAATCCAAAAACCTAGCCTAAGAAAATTCATATGCATTATTAAAAATGGTAGTAATATGTACTGGTGATGGAGAAGAATCCCACAAGCACTCAAGATTGACATAACCTTTAACAAAGTGGAAAAACTTTTATTAGAACTACTGATTCTAGGTTCAAATTTATGTCAGAGCACTTTATGATACCAAAATTAGTCCAACTAATTTTTTTTCGAGCTTTAAAATGTCACTTTTCACTAACTAGTCTTACATGAATTTGAGGCAAGTTTACACTTTTCACTAACTAGTCTTACATGAATTTGTACAAGTTTAGGAATCTTTGGCTTTGGTAAACTCCCTGTTTTCTAATTAGTATGTCTTTTCACATGCTTTTCAGAATCATCTCATAGTATGTCTTCTAAGTTCTATCCAGTAATTTTTAAACTTCAAAAATAATCTCCCAGTTCAATTACAAAGTTCTAAAGACAGTAAAATACCTTGTAATTTGAGTGATATTTTTTCTTAAGCAGAGTACTTCAGAGTATTTGCCTAATCCTCACAACGTTCTTCTGAATTAATATGTAAATCAATAATTGCCCTCCTTAAAAAGTGAGAAAACTGAAGCGCTGTAAAGTTAAGCCAAGGTCACAGAGCAACCAGGGTGAAAACTCTGGGTACTCCATCTGCCGTTCCATTGTACTTCTGTTACTCATATTACCTTGAATAAAATATGGCATTTAAAAATTTACGATGTCATAATGGTGAGTACTCTGCTTATACAGCAGTGTTGTATAATGTGGGATTTTTAACAGAAAAATTAGAAACCCAGGGTTTAGTAAAGACATTAAGTACTGATGATTTTTTGAAGATCACTGATGGCAGTACTTGTGAAATAAACTGCCTAAGAGTGTAGTGTCCTGGACAGCACTGATTAGACAAGGTATATAAAGAATGCTTTAGAGACCCACAGACCATTCAGTCGGCCTTAAGCTAACACCACAGTAAAAGTCATACATACTATATATTGACACACACAGAGAAGAGTGACAGGCGTTTTCAATAATGTGTATTTTAGAAAACTTCATTTTTTTGCTTCTGTTTATCTGAATATAATAAGATCTAGAAAACAGAACAAGGAAGCATTGAGCACTGAGTATTTTCATGCCCAGTAGCCAAAAGTCAGGCTTTTTTTCCTCCTGTTCATGACGGTTATTAAGAAAGCACTGGCTTTTCAGACAGTGCCAATCCTGTGATGAGGCACTTGAAGAGTCTGAAGGTTAGGGCATGTGAAATACGGAGCGGGGAGGAAGCATGCTGCTATTCCATTGGAAGCAAAAGGGAGTCTAGGCCCATAGAATACTTCTTCTTTGCCTTCTCTACTTACATCCAGTACCTACAAAGGAGGGAGAAATCTGTATGTTAAAGGTGGTTGTTCAAAATAAAGCTGTGTACACATGAAAGAAAACTTAGTTTCAATTATGCTGACATGACTATATTTTATATATTGCTATTTTTCTCACAGTGTTGTACCAGAAATATGTATTTAGTTCCTATAAAATACTATTCTACAAACATTTATGTATATGCACATAGATGTTTATAATAATTTAGCCTTCAGAACAAGTGTTGAGATGTAGGAGCATTATCGTCCTTTAATAAAACTGCCTGAGATTGGTTAAGTAACTTGTCCAAACTAGTAAGTGGTGTTTGTATGCTGGCTTAGAAATCCTCATCTGCAATGTGAAAACAACACTGACTGCAGCTTTGATCTGAAAACTGGTGAGATCATCTCGCTCAGGGTCTGGCACAGAGAATATTACAGCTTCCTAACAGGTTCAAGAAAATCAGTTACTTCTGGAGATTTTTCCCCAGTTATCTCCTTGTTAAGCTGGAGTTTCATCTCTTTCCTTATATGGAAAAGAATCTTTGTTAGTCAGTGCCTGCTGTCACCTCACTGATTTCTGGTTTAATCTTAGTACTAGGAAGATTCTTTTATAAGACAAGCTGGCTATGTCATACTTGTCGAACCCATAAAACTAGCCCTCGATCATCTTATCCTCTCTTCATACGACCTTCCTCTAACTTCCTTTAATACTTTTCCTCCCTTGAGTTCTATGACCTTAAAAAAAAAAAGTTTGTCATTCATATTGCCCTGGTGTCGGCCGCTCTGGTCCACTTCCAGCCACATCCTAAATGCAGACACGTTCCGATATTCCATCCACCGACCCTGTGGCGTTCTGCAGTGGTCTCGTCCACTCTTACACCCACATCTGTCACCTAAGTGGATAATTCTTAAGCTTTTAATGCAATCATGCATTACTTTAGATGAAAGGGGCCCTTGAGATTTGGGGATCCGAGCCCATAAAGACGGACATCAGTAAGGCCTAGGATAAAAGATCAAACCTGTAGCTTTTTTCCCCCCAAGGACATTTAGCTGTCGATCCCATTTACAAAACAATATGGCCTGTCACTACTGATTTTAAATAGCTCCAGTACATGCTACATACAGATATTTCTTTGTTTTCTTTTGTTAATTTATGTATCTTCCTACTAGTAGCACATTTACAGTTCCTTTGGGTAAGGGCATGGCTCTCTCATTCATTTTCAAGCATTTCTTGGTTATTCTTATATTCTTTCCTGGAGAAACTTCAAGATCAATTTGACAAGTATTATTTCCCCCCTTGTGAATTTGACTAGCTGTGTGACTTACTCAAGATCACATAGCTAGTAAATGGTAGAGCCAGTTTTTTGGCTCAGAGTTGTAACCCAAGAATAACGATTTCATGCCATTTTGTGACATCCCTGCCCCAACTGAAAACATTTTCAGAACATAAAAGCTGAAGTCACCATCCAGAGAACTTTCATCTGGTTTCCTGGACCAAGATAGACTGCGTATGGTAAGTGTATATGTGTGTGCTCAGGCAGGTCCAACTCTGCAACCCCATGGACTGTAATCCCACTAGACTCCTCTGTCCATGGGATTCACCAGGCAAGAATACTGGAGCCGGTTGCCATTTCCTACTCCAGGGGATCTTCCCAACCCAAGAACTGAACCCATGTCTCTTGCGTCCTCGGTGTTGGCAGGCAGATTCTTCATCACTACGCCACCTGGGAAGCCACTAAGCAGATGTAATTTATTTAATCTGCAAGACGGGGAAAACGAAGGGTTGGTGGTTTTTCTCCAAAACACTCCCTTGAAAGCTGGCAGAGAGAAGGCACTGGGGAGAAGGAGGTGCCAACTTGGCAGTATATCCTCCAGCCAAAAAGAAGTAATCGTAAGTGAAAAGCAGTGGAGGTGATCTGACAGCAGAGACTAATCACTTAGGCAGCTGCTCCTTTATGCTTGTCATCCACAGGATACCAGACTAGAGTCAAGCTCTGTGCCAGCTGCTTGCTTACACACCCACTGAATAAATAAGAGCACCTGACTCCTCAGGACATAACATTTCCATGAGTAAGTATTACTAACACGTCCAAAGCTCAATCTTTATTAATTTAAGAGCATCTCAGCTTTACTCTTGTTTCAGTTGTCTTCATAATGGGTTAAAGTTTGTGGTAAGTCACATAGCAGCAAAGATGATTTTAAAAAGTATGGTTTCTCAACATTTGACATGCTTCATCCCTGTGTGGCTGAATCCTACAAATGATAGTTAAATAAACTTTAATGAGAGTCCAGAAGGGTCAGTCTAATAGGTTATTGGCTGGTATTTTCAAGATGGGAAAAAAAAGGACGAGTCCTTCTGGATGTTAACAGACCAGTCTGTGAACTATTTAAGTGTGAGTTTCACTAATCTTAGCCAGCCGTGCCTTTAGAATCCAAGAATTCTACATATTTTTGACTTATTAAAAATCAAACTTCTGATATTTTTAACATCTATACTATTTTCTCCACTCTCCTATACTTTTTTCCTTCACAGATCATATCTCAATTTATTCAACGTTTTGGAGCTTAAAATTGTTTTTGTTTTTTTTTGTTTTTAATTTTTATTTCACATTGGAGTATAGTTGGTTAACAATGTTGATAGTTTTAGGTATATGACAAAGCGATTCAGTTACACATATATCTATCCTTTTTGAAATTCTTTTCCCATTTAGGTTGTTGCAGGGTTTTGAGCCATGTACCCTGTGATTTACAGTAGCTCCATGTTGGTTATCAGTTTTAAACATAGTAGCATGTACATGTCAATCTCAAACTCCCAGTCTATTCCTTCCCCTCGATTCCCCTCCCCCCATGGTTATCATAACTTTGTTCTCTAAATCTGTGAGTCTGTTTCTGTTTTGTAAATAAGTTCATTGTATCATTTCTTTTTTTAGATTTTGCATATGAATGGTATCATATGATAATTTGACTTTCTCTAACTTCACTTAGCATGATAATCTCCAGGTCCATCCATGTCATTACAAATGGCATTATTTCATTCTTTTTAATGGCTGGGTAATATTCCATTGTATATATGTACCACATCTTCTTTATCCATTCCTCTGTTGATAGACATTTTAGGTTAATTTCATGTCTTGGCTATTGTAACAGTGTTGCAATGAAAATTAGGGTGCATGTATCCTTTGAAACATGGTTTTCTCCAGATACACTGCCCAGGAGTTGGATTGCTGGATCATGTGGTAGCTCTATTTTTAGCTTTTTAAGGAACCTCCATACTATTCTCCATTGTACTTGTACCAATTCACATTCCCAACAGTGTAGGAGGGTTTCCTTTCCTCCACACTCTCCAACATTTACTTTTTGTAGACTTTTTGATGATGGTCATTCTGACTGTTGTGAGGTGATACTCTAGTTTTGATTTGCATTTCTCTAATTTTTAACGATGTTGAGTGTCTTCTCATGTGCCTCATGGTCATCTGTGACCATCTGTGACAGATGACACAGATATAGGTCTTCTCATTTTTTGTTTGGATTTTTCTGATATTTTTCTGACACATGAGAATGAGATGTCTGTAAATTTTGGAAATCCCTTGTCAGATGCACCATTTGCAAATATTTTTTCCCATTCTGTGGGTTGTCTTTTGCTGATTTTTTTTTATAGTTTCCTTGCAGTCTAAAAGCTTTTGAGTTTAAGGCCCATCTGTTTATTTTTGTTTTTATTTCGATTATTCTAGGAGATAGATCAAAAAAGATACTGCTGCAATTTATATCAAAGAGTGTTCTGCCTATGTTTTCCTGTAGGAGTTGTACAGTATTGGGTCTTATATTTATGTATTTAATCCACTTTGAGTTTATTTTTGTGTATTGTATTAAAAATTGTAATTTAATTTTTCCCACCACTATTTATTGAAGAAACTGTGTTTTCTCCATTGTATATATTGTCTTGCTTCCTTTCTTGTAGATTAATTGACCGTTGGTGTGTAATTGACCATGGGGCTTTCTATCCTGTCCTTTTGACTTAAATTTCTGTTTTCCTGCCAGTACCATACTGTTTGATGACTGTAGCTTTGTAGTACTGTCCGAAGGTCAGGGAACCTCTTTCCTCCAACTCTGCTTTTCTTTCTCAAGACTGATTTGGCATTTGGGGTCTTCTGTGCTTCTATATAAATTAAAAAAAAAAATTTGTTCCAGTTCTGTGAAAAATACTGTTGGTAATTTGATAGGAAAGGCATTCAATCTGTAGATTATCTTGGGTATTATTGGTCATTTTATTAATAACTATATTGATTTCTTCCAATTCAAAGATACTGTATGTCTTCTGTTTGTATCATCTTTAATTTATCAGCATCTAACAGTTTTCAGAGTCCTGGTCTTTTGCTTCCTTAGATTTATTCCTAAGTATCTTATTCTTGTTGATGCAATGGGATTATTTTAATTTCTCTTTATGATCTTTCATTGTTAGTGTATAGAAATGCAGTAGATTTCCTTGCATTTATTTTGTATCTTGCAATTTTACCAAACTCATTAGCAAGCTTTAGTAGTTTTCCGGTAGTATCTTTAGGATTTTATATATATAGTATCATGTCATCTGCAAACAGTGACAGTTTCACTCCCTCTTTGCCAGTTTGGATTCCCTTTATTTCTCTTTGGATTACCACGGCTATAACTTCTACAGCTATGTTTAATAATGGGTACGAGTAGACATCCTTGTCTCTTTCCGGATCTTAGAGGAAATGCTTTCAGCTTTTCACTGTTGATTATGATGTTAGCTGTAGGTCTGTCACATATGGCCTTTAATTATTTTAGGTAGACTCCCTCTATGCCTACTTTCTGGAGAATTTTTTAATTGTAAATGGGTGTTGAATTTTATCAGAAGCTTTCCCTGCATCTATTGAGATGATCATATGGGTTTTATTCTTCAATTTGTAGGTGTGGTATATACATCACAGACTGATCTTCAGATATCAAGAAATCCTTGCATCCCTGAGATAAACCCCATTTGGTCATGGTGTATGAGCCCTTTAATGCATCTATGTCCACATCAGTGATACTGGCCTGTAACTGGTTTTTTGGTGCACTTCCAATATCTTGCATTTTGTGCTCTCCTCACACTTGCTGATTTTGAGACCGTATTTGTGGGCAGATGATTTACTACTTTCACTGTATGTTTGTCTTTACCAGTGAGCTTTCCCATTTGCAATTTTGTTTCTAGTCATGGCCTTTTTTTTTTTTTCCACCTGGAGAAGTTCCTTTAGTATTTGTTGCAAAGCCAGTCTGGTGGTGCTGAATTCTCTTAGCTTCTGCTGTCTGTGAAGCTTTTGGTTTTTTGTCAGATCTCCAGGAGAGCCTTGCTGAGTAGGTTGTAGGTTCTTCCCTTTCATCTATTTAAATGTATTGTGCCACACTCCCTTCTTACCTATAGAGAAATCAGTTGATAACCTCATGGGAGTTTCCTTGTACATTATTTTTTTCCCTTATTGCTTTTAGCATTTAGCATTTTTTCTTTGCCTTTAATTTCTGTCAGTTTATTACTGTCTCAGCATGTTCCTCCTTGAATTTGTCCTTCCTGGGACTCTGTGCCTCCTGGACTTGAGTAACTGTCTCCTTCCCCATGTTAGGGAAGTTTTTAGCTATTTTCTCTTCAAAGATTTCCTCAGGTCCTTTCTCTCTCTCCTTCTGAGACCCCTATAATGCAAATGTTAGTGCATTTACCTTGTCCAGAGGCCTCTTAGACTATCCTTATTTCTTTTCATTCTTTATTCTGTTCCACAGCAGTGATTTACACCATTCTGACTTCACAGCCACACATCCCCACCCCCCATGCAGGACAGCCTCCAATATTAGCGGGTAAGTCTGGCCTAGTCTCATACAAGGACAACGACTCTCTTTCCTGAGTTCTGGTACACACAAGACTCTGTGGGTGCCCTCCATGAATGGAATTTGTTTCCCCCAGTCCTGTGAAATTCCTGTGACTCAGCTACACTGGCCTTCAAAGCCAGAACCTCTGGGGGCTCGCTCTGTTGCCAGAGCCCCAGGCTGGCAGCCTGATGTGGGGCTCAGAACTTTTACTCCTGTGGGAGAACTTCTGTGATATAATTAGTTTTTGGTTTGTGAGTTGCCCACCCAGCATGCATGGGACTGAACTTTATCACAACTGACCCCTCCCACTATCTTGTGGATATAGGGTATCTTCTTGGTAGCTTTCAGCATTTGCCAGTGGTTGTTCAGCAGTTAATTGTGATTTTGGTATTTCCATAGACGAGGTCAGCTTTTGTGTCCTCTACTTCACCATCTTGTCTTCTCTCCTGTGATTTTCAACCTGATGATATGTACTCAGGAATTTCTACTGTCTAGTCAGTTTCTTCCCGTAAATACTATTTCAGTCTCTCATTATCTGACTTCTCTGCTGGATATTCTTCCAGAAAGTAGTAAGGAAATGGCCTGAACATGTAGGTAGTCTGTTCAACCATCAACATGTTTACTGTTAATGAACCAAAATAAATAGTTCTGTAGTCACCCAAAAAAATAAATACTTCAGACTGTACAGCCATGGTTAAGAATGAATGATAATGTAACCCATAATCAGCTGTCAGTAGCTAAAATCAAAGATAGTGATGAGTCTGTTATCCATGAAGACAACATTCCAAGCCTCTCTTTAAATGACAATTCATATGCTTATATGAACTTATTATCTACAAACAATAAAGGCTCGTAAAAGCCTTTATCAAGTTTATTGTGCTTTGTGGGACTAACATGCTAGCCAAGGAAATAAACACAGCTTTTGCAAATGACTGACTGATGTGCTACTTCAGAGTACTATGGGAATGCAGAACTACCCGTAATGCTTATTTTTTTAAAAAACAGATACATTAGGATCTTTTATTGTCCAATCTCAGAGATGAAATTTATTCCATTAACACAAGCTTTGACTAAAACTTATTTGATTAAAATGTATGAATTGTCTCTTTCAGAATCACCTTAATCCTGAGGCTAATCTAGAATATCCTCAGTACACATGTACTTAAGATATACACATGTACTCCATCTTTTTGAAAACAGATTTGTTTGGGAACAGCCAGATGTAATGAGGAGTTAATTAGTGTACATGATTAGTGACCCCTGTGCACTGTAGGTAGGGCAAGCATGTAAATTGGTGTAGCTTTGTTGTTGTTCAGTTGCTAAGTGGTATCTGACTCTGCAACCCCATGGGCTTTAGCACAGAAGGCTTCCTAGTCGTTCACTATCTCCCAGAGTTTCTTCAAATTCATGTCCATTTAGTTGGTGATTCTACCTAACCATCTCCTACCACCTCCTTCTCCTTTTGCCTTCAATCTTTCCCAGCATCAGGGTCTTTTCCAGTGAGCTGGTTCTTCATATCAAGTGGCCAAAGTATTGGACTTTCAGCATCAGTCTTTCCAATGAATATTCAGGGTTGATTTCCTTTAGGATTGACTGCTTTGGTCTCCTTGCTGTCCAAGAGACTCTCAAGAGTCTTCTCTGGCACTCAGCCTTCTTTATGGTACAACTCTCAAATCTATACATGACTACTTTGACTAGGGGGATCACTATTGACAAAGTGATGTCTCTGCTTTTTGATATGCTGTCTAGGTTTGTCATAGCTTTTGCAAACGTCTTTTAATTTCATGGCTGCAGTTTCAATCAGCAGTGATTTCAGAGCCCAAGAAAATAAAGTCTGTCACTGTTTCCATTATTTCCCCATCTATTCCCCATGAAGTGATGGGACCAGATGCCATGATCTTTTTTGAATGTTGAGTTTCAAGCCAGCTTTTCACTCTCCTCTTTCATCCTCATCAAGAGGCTCTTTAGTTCCTCTTCACTTTCTGCCTTAGAGTGGTATCATGCATATCTGAGGTTGTTGATACTTCTCCCAACAATCTTGATTCCAGCTTGTGATTCATCCAGCCTGGCATTTCTCATGATATGCTCTGCATATAAGCTAAATAAGCAGGGTGACAATATATAGCCCTGATATACTCCTTTCCCACTTTGGAACCAGTCCTTTGTTGCATGTCCATTCTAAGTGTTGCTTCTTGGCCTGCACACAGGTTTCTCAGAAGACAGGGAAGGTGGTCTGGTATATATTCCCATTCTTGAAGAATTTTCCAGTTTGTTGTGAGCCACACATTCTAAGGCTTTAGCATATTCAGTGAAACAGATGTCTTTCTGGAATTCCCTTGCTTTCTCTATGATCCAACAAATGTTGGCAATTTGATTTCTGGTTCCTCTGCCTTTTCTAAACCCAGCTTGTACATCTGGAAATTCTCAGTTCACATACTGCTGAAGCCTAGCTTGAAGGATTTTGAACATAACCATACTAGCATATGAAATGAACACAACTGTCTGGTAGTTTAAACATTTTGAGGACTGCCCTTCTTTGGAACTGGAATGAAAACTGACACATTTGCTGACATTAAGTGTAGCACTTTACCAGCATCATCTTCTAGGATTTAAATAGCTTAGCTGGAATTCCATCACCTTCATCCACTAGCTTTGTAATGCTTTCCAGTAATGATGCAGCTACCATTGGAAAAAAGTATGACGTTTCCACAAAGAGTTAAAAATACCTTATGATATAGTAACTCCACTTCTGGGTATTTATGGAAAGAAAACAAAATCAGTATCATGAAGAGACATCTGTACCATGTTCACTACAGCATTATATATAATAGCCAGGACATGGAAATAACCTAAGTGTCCACTTATGGATGAATGGATAAAGAAGATGTGAGATAGATATCTATCTACACACACACACAAACATATATATATATAGAAGGAGACACTAAAATAGGAAGTTGTTCTTTTGCAACAACATATATGGACCTTGAGGGCACCATTAGTCTAGGTAATGGGTTGGCCAAAAAGTTTGTTCAGGTTTTTCTGTACCATCTTAGGGAAAAACCCAAGCGAGCTTTCTGATCACTCTAAAAAAAAATATGTCAGAAAGAGACAAAACTCTATGATCTCACTTATATGTGGAATTTAAAAAAAATTGAACTTATGGTAAGCAAAGACAGATTGGTGGTCGCAAGAAGCAAGCAGTGGGGAGTGACAAACAGGTGAGGCAGCCAAAAGATACCTCAAAAAAGTGATAAGAGTAAGTTCAAGGATACAATGTCCTGAATGTTGACTATACTACATTGCATATTTGAAGCTTGCTAAGGAAGTAAATCTTGAAAGTACAAATGTGCAACTATGTGAGGCATGGATGTTCAGTTTACTGTGGTGATTACTTAGCAATGTATAGGTATATAAAATTATGTCACAGGTGGCTCAGAGGTTAAAGTGTCTGCCTCCAATGTGGGAGACCTGGGTTCAATCCGTGGGTTGGGAAGACCCCCTGGAGAAGGAAATGGCAACCCACTCCAGTATTCTTGCCTGGAGAATCCCATGGATGGAGGAGCTTGTTGGGCTATAGTCCACCGGGTTGCAAAGAGTCGGACATGACTGAGCGACTTCACTTTCACTTTTCACCTTAAACTAACACATTATATTCCCTCTATTAGAAACTACATCCATCAGGACAAGCCTGTTAAATATTCATTTCTATGCTACCTTTGCTGACTTAAAACTACTTATCTATATCAACAGTAGAAATAAGTTAAAAGCCCAGACAAATCTTGGGCAAGACAGATCAAGAATGGAAGGGAAGAAAAAAAATGCAATATTACGAATGTGAAGTATAATATAACCAACTCAATATCTATACACTAACATTTTTGAAAACTTAGAAAACATGGGAAAGTTTCTTGGAAAAAAGATACATACCTTATGAGATGTGAAGAAGAAATTAAAAGCTCAAATAGTCCTGCAACTATTAAAGACATTGAAGCATCTGTTTAAAATCTTCCCACAAAGATGAGGTTAGATATTATGAATAGTTATAATGATATATTTTTCTGGAGATCAAGGAAAGGTCAGGGCTAATACATGTCAATATGTTATAACTCAAAGTAGAAAAACAGCTCTGGTAAGAATTGTAAAAAAAAAAAATAAATAACACCATCCTGACTATATATATCAACAGCCATTGCTGTTCTGAACAGCCCAGCTAGCTCTTGCCCAGTCGGGCTGCTCACATGTTGATGTGCCAAGGATACTCTGGGAGCAGAGGTTCCCCGTTCAGACCAGTCACAAAACACTACTACTCACTTCTGCCAGGAAAGATCACCATTATAGGGGGCATTTGTTAAATGAACGAATTGGAATATACAGAAAATAAGTTTTGCTGACGTGAAAGTACTGTTACCAAGATTTCAACAGGTTTTGGTTTATAAAAAAGGGAAAGGCATTCCACTTCTCCCACTTCCTGTATATATTATATATACTGTTAAAGCTCATTCTCATCTTTATTTTCAATAGGACTCAATCATTAGATATCATTTTTAGGATGCAGAATGAAGTTTAGTGGCTGAACTAGCTGCACAAAGGAGCTCAAGCTTGTTTCTACATGTAAATATTCTCTTTCCTCAATTCAGCACTGCAAAAAAATAACCTCACTGAACCACTTGAATGAACTTCAAAAGGGGACTTCAACCACTCACCTGGATACAAGCCAGAGGCTCATTTGTCCAAATTGAATATCCACCAACTAAGTATATTCTCTCATTATGGACAGCAACTCCGGATTCATTTTGGCCTAAAGTAAAGAGAAGTGAATAAAAGAGGAAAAATAAATCTATTTCCTTGCATGTCTTAATTAACCCTTTGCCACTGAGGGATAGTTTTCCCCTGTGGCACATGGGTATACTCCATGGGATTTTTGCCGCAACTAATCCCTGCCTCCCAGGTCTCAGAGGAATGAATTAACCACTCTCAGAGAATGAATCTGTGTTGGGTCAGAACCGGGTTATAACACTTGATAGCTAGTCAAATTAGTAAAGACAGCATTAAATATAGCAATAATAAGCCACATAGAAGAGTTTCATACCATGTTGTATGCTATTAGTTAATACTAATGGAAATAAAGTATATTTTAGGAATATACTTTTATACAAAACACCTCTTGTTCTACTGAATACAAATACTTTTAAGGCAAGTGCTTACATCTGTAACTGCTGCAACCCCAAGAAGCGAATAAAACAGAGCCAGCCCCTAGCGTGCCCCAAATGAAGACAAATGACAGGAAAAGACTGATAGCTACTACCTTCCTTCTTTACATACACAACAGTTTTAAGACTATATTAAAGTTCCTGAGCTGAGACCAGCCTGGGTAGTCCCCAGATATAGACACGCCAAAATGATGAAAGGTTCCTCTTCCATTAAAAAAAAAAAAAAGAACTCACTACCACATATTCTTCCCTGGAGGCCATCAGAGAGTGAGACAGTCTCTTCTTATTGATGGGCTGACACAGAATTGACTCAGGTAATAAATAAGCTGGATCCTATAGCAGACAAAATCACAGATCGAGGGGCCAAGGGGCTAAGGTGCCACTACAGGAACTTAGAGTTAAGTGCTTGTAGGTGGGCTTCACATCATTTTTCAGAAAAACAGGAGCTCAGTATAAAGCATCTAAACCCCTCACAATGGTTATGCCCCCAACGTGGGCTCCTTAGCAGTGGCTGTGAGTGACTGAGTGCCCACTCAGCATACTAATATGCCTTTAGGCCACAGTCCTGCCCACCCTTTTGAGTCTGTGATCGTAATAATGGAAGGGAAGGGATCTTAATAATGCAAGCCAAGAAGGGAGGAAGTTTTCAACTTCATAAAGAAACGTCAGGGCTAGGCTGTTTTGCTGCTTTCTTTTCATTCACTTTGGGATGAGGATGGCCCCTACCTAGTGCTGCTCGTGGTGATGGCTGGATAGGTCTGTGTGTACAGAAGTGCTGCTAAACCCCTATGCATAGAACATCTCCAGCGTTTTCTCTTTAGGAAAATACAGGCAAAAACAATATCTGACAGTGATAAACACTGAAGACCATTCTCCTGAACTCATAAGAAATAAGACTAAAAGTGAGAAGAGAAAAATTAATTGCTCCTATAGAGTCATTAACTCTTTCAGCACCTGATCCCTCCTACTTACACCAGTGTTCCTACATGAATATGATTGACAATAATGGACTTGACATGCCTCTCTCGACAATGTGAGAACACACACAAAGGTAAACACAGCCCTGAGAAACTGGATGCTCAGCCAATGGACTGAGTCAGAGATAAACAATGTTCACCTTTTGTAATAAAACCAAGTAGTTCTACTATCGTGCATTTAATATTTACAGCTGCCCTCAAGATGTCTAAGAAAACAAGTTTGTCAACTTCCTGAATCTCTCTTTCCTCCTGATTTACTTAATCAAAGGTACTTGCCAGTCAACAGGTTAAAATTGCAGCGTGTCCACTGGTCAGTGTCTATGTTGTAGGAATCTATATGCCGCACGAGGATCCGGTCATTATTGTAATCCAGGTCATTGCCTCCAAGAACATAAAGCTTCCTTTGAACAGCAGCCATGGAATGGTAGACCCGCCTCTGCAGCATAGGGCTACGGCTTATCCATTTATTCTGAAAAGAAACGCAGGTGAACTGTTAACTGGAGATGTCCATGGCAGAAAACAGCAGTGCCTCATTAGTAGTTGTTGGTGGGCCACGTTCTATTTAAATATTGTTTACTTAGTTTGAAAGGAATGGGTGTCTTACCTGAGAACAAGTGCAGAAGATCCCACATGTTCTAACTCTGTTTTGCAACTTATATAAGGCATTTCCTCTTGTTTGGGTTGCATTTTATAGGGCATTTTGCATTTGTAAGAGGAGCATATGAGAATTTAGAAGTTTTCATGATAGTTATCTACCAACTGAGAGAACATTCTCCTACAAATGACTCAGGAGTGCACATGCATAGGTATTTGTGTACAGTGGTGTAATAATAACAAAACAGGCTCTGGATTCAGGATACCGAGTTTATAATTTGTGTGTAAGCTTGGCAGTTTACTTAACCTGTCTGTGCCTGTTTCCTCCTCTGTAAAACGGAGATAACAGAACCCAGCTGACAAGCCTGTTGTGAAGATTAAATGAGCTAATGCACCTAAAGCATTTAGAACAGTGCCTGGAACACATGTTTGATAATGTGCATGTTAGCAAACTTGATTTAGGTCGTACCTGAATGGTCTAGTGGTTTTCCCTACTTTCTTCAATTTAAGTCTGAATTTGGCAATAAGGAATTCATGATCTAATAAGCCACAGTCAGCATGGAATGTGAAGTCAAGTGGGCCTTAGCATCACTATGAATAAAGCTAGTGGTGCGGGGTGGGGATGGAATTCCAATTGAGCTATTTCAAATCCTAAAAGATGATGCTGTGAAAGTGCTGCACTCAATATGCCAGAAAATTTGGAAAACTCAGCAGTGGCCACAGGACTGGAAAACGTCAGTTTTCATTCCAATTCCAAACAAAGGCAATGCCAAAGAATGCTCAAACTACCGCACAATTGCACTCATCTCACATGCTAGTAAAGCTCAAAATTCTCTAAGCCAGGCTTCAGCAATATGTGAGCTGTGAACTTCCAGATGTTCAAGCTGGTTTTAGAAAAGTCAGAGGAACCAGAGGTCAAATTGCCAACATCCGCTGGATTATCGAAAAGGCAAGAGAGTTCCAGAAAAACATCTATTTCTTCTTTATTCACTACATTAAAGCCTTTGGCTGTGTGGATCACCACAAACTGTGGAAAATTCTTAAAGAAATGGGAACACCAGACCACCTGTCCTGCCTCTTGAGAAATCTGTATGCATGTTGGGAAGCAACAGTTAGAACTGGACATAGAACAACAAACTGGTTCCAAATAGGAAAAGGAGTATGTCAAGGCTGTATGTTGTCACCTTGCTTATTTAACTTATATGCAGAGTACATCATGAGAAACACGGCTGGATGAAGCACAAGCTGGGATCAAGATTGCTGGGAGAAATATCAATAACCTCAGATATGCAGATGACACCATCCTTATGGCAGAAAGGGAAGAAGAACTAAGAAGCCTCTTGATAAAAGTGAAAGAAGAGAGTGAAAAAGTTGGCTTAAAACTCTACATTCAGAAAACGAAGATCATGGCATCTGGCCCCATCACTTCATGGCAAATAGATGGGGAAACAGTAGAAATAGTGATAGACTTTATTTTGGGGGCTCCAAAATCACTGCAGATGGTGACCGCAGCCATGAAAATACAAGATGCTTGCTCCTTGGAAGAAAAGTTATGATCAATCTAGACAGCATATTAAAAGGCAGAGACATCACTTTGCCAACAAAGGTCCGTCTAGTCAAGGCTATGGTTTTTCCAGTAGTCATGTATGGATGTGAGAGTTGAACTATAAAGAAAGCTGAGCACCGAAGAATTGATACTTTTGAACTGTGGTGCTGGAGAAGACTCTTGAGTCCCTTGAACTACAAGGAGATCCAACTGTCCATCCTAAAGGAAATCAGTTCTGAATACTCATTGGAATGACTGATGTTGAAGCTGAAACGCCAATACTTTGGCCACCTGATGCAAAAGGCAGAGACATCACTTTGCCAACAAAGGTCCGTCTAGTCAAGGCTATGGTTTTTCCAGTAGTCATGTATGGATGTGAGAGTTGAACTATAAAGAAAGCTGAGCACCGAAGAATTGATACTTTTGAACTGTGGTGCTGGAGAAGACTCTTGAGTCCCTTGAACTACAAGGAGATCCAACTGTCCATCCTAAAGGAAATCAGTTCTGAATACTCATTGGAATGACTGATGTTGAAGCTGAAACGCCAATACTTTGGCCACCTGATGCAAAGAACTGACTCTTGAAAAGACCCTGATGCTGGGGAAGATTGAAGGCAGAAGGAAAGGGGATGACGGAGGATGAGATGGTTGGATGGCATCACTGACTCAATGGACATGAGTTTGAGTAAACTCCGGGAGTTGGTGATGGACAGGGAGGCCTGGCATGCTGCAGTCCATGGGGTCGCAGAGTCGGACACGACTGAGCAACTGAACTGAACCAGGAAACTTACTGTGAAGAAATCACTGACTCACAGGGGACCCTACATAAACTAATGTGAGGGCAGCTTTGCTGTTCTTCCCAGGATGAACCTCCTGAGGTCAATGGAAGAGCAAAGTTTTCATTCAGCAATAAACCGCTCACAGCCTTTACTATATTTACATTCACATCTTCACCAAATTGGGAAAAGTTATTTCCAGGCATATTGTTATTTGGTCTTCTATTACAGAAGATAACTTTAGGAAATGGTGAAACCTCTAATGTTTGGTTCTGTATCACTCTCAGGATTAAGAAAGGTATTCGCAACTCCTCAAATAAGGTTATTTAAAATATAAAAATAGATGAAAATCAAATATGGCTTTAATTTAAATCTCAAGTAACGGACAGGTAAATAAGCCTAACCATTTTCTTTTTATATAAACACTAAACATATGGGAAGAACACAGATAATTTCTTTTTGCTACGAAAAATTTGGGTTTCGACCAGAAAAATCATGTTTTGAATACATAGAATTTCACCAGTTTACAGAGGTGTAAAGACAGAATTTTAAAAAAAAGTTTTGTATAAATATTAGTCCATTCACTAATGGCATACTGACTGGCTCATTTCTAATTTCTAATACACTCAGAAAAAAGAAAGTGGTTTGTCCACTTGTTTAAGGCTTGTATTCATCTGGTCCCCCAGTTTTAAACATGTCATAATAAGAATCTCCTTCCAATTAATTTTATCTTTAATAAAACATTTAAACCTTTCTTTTAGATATTCTAAGAAATAACCTGTAATACATTACACATGAGTGGATTTAACTCAAGACACTGATGGTGCTTTCTATAGGTGCTTTCTATGAGCAATGCATCACAGTATGAGGACTCAGTGTTTGCACTAGCAGTCCAGTCCCCTGCCACAGGACTAAGGATGCCATCTGGTTTGCAAAGCCTGCCTGCATTCCCTGATTATATCTTTACTTCCTTCACTGCCGTGCCTGCCAGGTGAGCCGCCAACCGCTGCAAAGGCAAAGAAACAGAGAGGCCTGGTGGGGTCATTCCTAATAAGCTAGTGTGTGAATACTAATCAGTGCTGAGGAAGCAGAGGTCACCCAGCCTGCCTGTTGGCAGGTAGCGATGTGCTCTGTGGCAGATGGCAGGCATTACTGACTCTCCACAAAGGCCTAGAAGAGAAATAAGCACCAGGGCTGAATGATAGAGTTATTGAGATTCTGAGCAAGATGCAAGCAGATGTGATGTTTGCCAGGACCCACCGTAAACAATATGCCAGCAGAATTTTAACAAAGAGCATGTGTGTACAAACATGAAACAGAACTCATTTGAGAAATGTTAACACCTTCTTCCTCTTTAACCACGTGTGCACCAAACTCAAGCAACTGTAATTAATGATCCCTCTTGAGACACCCAGCCCATGAACACATGGCCTCCAAAATCAGCAGCTTATAATGACATCAGGAAACACACTTGGAAAGACAGAAATGCTTTTGTTACACTCAGAA
Organism: Madoqua kirkii; assembly: GCA_006408675.1. Taxonomy (NCBI): domain Eukaryota; kingdom Metazoa; phylum Chordata; class Mammalia; order Artiodactyla; family Bovidae; genus Madoqua; species Madoqua kirkii. Next base: position 44,383 of record SJYC01006036.1, read on the forward strand.
TCAAGGAATTGTAAAAATTAAGATACAAATAGACTGAGGTCACTCTGAACATATATTTGATGGCTAATCCCGACCCAGACTGTCAAAGCTGACCTGTTCTTTCCATGTTCCATTATCTTCAGCTGTTGAAGATTTGACCTCCAAATCATTTTGGAATATTGTCATAACCAGGAAAAATACTTATATTACCAAAATCACAGAAATGGCAAAATTCAGCAAACGTGCCATAGTTATAGACACTTTGGTAGAAGGAAAAGAAAATAAAAATAGTTCTTTTGTGGGAAAAAAAAAAGTCATGAAATGTGCATAAGAAGTGGGCAGAAGGGACAGGCGCATGCATCCCAATGTGCCCAGTCCAGGCCCAGCTCTTAGATGAAAAACATACTCCACCTCTTCAGATACTTCTTCAGACTTACCCTTCACAATGCCCTGGTATATCTGGCTATATGGGGTTAAATAAAAGTTACCATTTATTTGGGAATACAAAGCCATAAGCATGCTCCCCTCCTAGGATCACAAGCCTTCTCAAAGGCTGTAGCAACAGGACAACGCAAATCCTTAGGATATCTCAAAGACGAACAGCCACTTGAGATAAATGGAAATAAGGGCATTTAACTCATCCATATATTTTCCCTTTTTCCTACATTATGCAAAACTCTGAAAGAGTTAAGCATTGAATACAGCATAAAACAAAAAGAGCTGAAATTTCATGTTTTGTAAGGGGGAAAAAAAAGGCAACCCGAAAGCAGTTTATCCAGATGCTTCCTTTTCTCTATGTAAGTTTAAGATGCATGTGTGTGTATAGACTTGGCATTCCAACTCCTAATTACTGGAGGAATCTTTAAAAATTCATTTTAATTAAGGTAATGAGCTTTTCTTAGATGAGTCTTACCTGGTTAGGTTCATATACCATTAGTCTGTTCTGATACTGTGCCGTGTTAGTTACTCCACCTGTAATGGATTAGCATGTGTTAGAGCTTTCATGAATAAGAAATGGGATAGTCCAACATAAGAATGAGATACAATTAAAGGAAAATTAGCTACTGCTGAGGATCTGTTTGTACACCCTCATGGTGAACCCATGACATAGTTCAGAAGCTTACTGTTGAAGCAGTTTCATTTTCAAGAAACATTTTAGAAGCAATCCAGTTTAGAGCAAGCAACAGGCATGCTGAGATTACTATGAGGGCCCCAATTCTGGCAAGGTGCTCTGCATGGCCAGAATGAGGCGCAAAATACGGTGAGGGAGTGGAAGCAGGCATAGCACACTTAACATAAATCTCTACAGTATTTATGCCAGGGACATAGTTATATGGAAAGTTCTTGTCCTTGGTAACTTGGTCATTTTATAGCTGTAGTCTTGGGTGTGCTAACACAGTGAACAGTAATATCTTCTTTTTTTAAGACTTATTGATGTGGATCATTTTTAAAGTCTTTATTGAATCTGTTACAATATTGCTTCTGTTTTACATTTTTTGGCTCTCTGGCCCAGAGGCATGCAGGGCTTAGCTCCCCAACCAGGGATCGAACCGATAACCCCTGCACTGGAAGGCAAAGTCTTAACCGTTGGACTGCCAGGGAAGTCCCGACACAGTGATATCCTGATGTCTCTTTGGAAGAACTGTATCTAAAAAAACATATTACTTATCCAAAGAGATCTAGAGCCAGTGCTGTCCAATAGAATAAGCACCACAAACGGGAATCACATACGCAATTTTAATTTTTCCAGTAGTCACATTAAGCAGAAAAAATAGATCCTTTACTTTAAACTTAATATGAATTTAATAACTCAATAATAATCCGCCCCTATCTCTGAGGGATACATTCCAAGACCTGTAGTGGATGCCTGAAAGTGTAGGATGGTACCAAATGCTGTATATACTTTGTTTTCCCTATATACATATACCTATGATAGAGTTTAATTTATAAATTAGGCACAGTAAGAGATTAACAATAACTAATAGTGAATTTGGATAATTATAAAAGTTATGTAAATATGGACTCTTTCTCAAAATACCTTATTGTACCTTCTGATGATGATGATGTGGATGATATAACTGATGAGATGAAGTAAGAGGAATGACATAAATCATTTATGAAGCTTCCTGCAAGTTTTACAACCCAGGAGGATCTTCCTTGAAGACCTGGGAGCCATCCCATTGAGGTGTTATCATCAAGGAAGATAATGTTCTCATCTCTCAGTTTCTGTGGAGGCTAGGAGCCTAATTCTGATGGATGCAAATCAGGAAATACAAATGACCAAGCCACAGAGGAAAACATGTACAGATTCAGGGTAACTGAATGTGCTCAACACATCACACTGATCAACCTTCCTCCAAAAGTACTTCAGTATATTTCTTCTAGTTCATTCCAATGCTTAAAAACCCTATTGTTTTTCAGAGGAGTTGACCTCAGACTGCATTCTAATTTCTCTCCCCTAGTGCAACAGTCTTGAATCAAGTCTTCCTTGTCTGTTTAGCTTTGTCCAGTAAAAATTTTGTTTTGGTAGTTCAAATATTTTGGATAGTCACGACTATCGACTCCATGGCCAGAAGTCAAATGAACCAAACACCACAGAATTAGTGCATCAGCTTAACGAAAATGGAATAATCAATCAATACGAATGGATATATAAAGGAGAGGAAACCAGTCCAGACCAACCATTACTATCTCAATCACTGTAAGGAGAGTCTATCTTTCATGTAACTGACCATAGCTACTATTAACTGGAAAGCTTTTTTTTATAAGTTCTCTCTGAAGCTTGCAACCACTCTCAAGATCATGGAAAGTGGTGTGTCTGCAGAAGAAATCCACAAAGAACAGAAAGAAATGAGCTTCCTGCACTCAAATAGTCTTCTCTGGATTTCTCATTGAATGTCTCATTTTTTAAAGATGAAATCAAAGAAAAAGATAATACACTTAGGAAAGCTGAGGCTGAAGTACCTACGTAGAGTTAAAACGTATGTCAAATACAGAGGGATGTGTGCTTTCCCTCCAGCCTTCCTTTATTTTATCTGATTAAAACTTGAATGTCCAATAATTCTTTCTCAGCATAACTACAGGAAAGTAATCACATCTATTGAGAACTCACAAGTCTTCAGGGTTGAAATGATTGCCAAGTGCTTTTGATCTGGCTCATAACCTCCAGATTAATGTCCAGCTTGCCTATAATCATTTCTCCAAATGAGAGGGAACAGAAGGTGAACTCCCCCCACATTATTTCAAAACTCTGACAGTCTCTCTACTTGTTTTAGAAATATGAGACAGAATTAATATCTACTGCAGTAAACTATCTGTTTATGACACCATTTGAAGATATTTACACTACAATATGTATAAGACTCTGCCCATTATAGATTAAATGTACAACCAATGGATTAGAATGCAGCTACTGCACCCTCTCTCCCAACCAGGGCACACCACTTATCTTCCTGCTTTTCAGAATTACTATTTACTGTCTCCCTCAGATGCATTTATAATACAATTTTTCCCCCTTAATCTGCGCCCAGTAATTAGATTCTTTACCCTCACATACAAATTTTCACTCTATGACAATGTTTAGAAATGAGATATTGGGTTACTAGTTGAGGGTAAGAATTAAAGTCCTAGTTAGTTATTTGGTTGATTACTTCTAGAATGTTAAACCACAGGAGGTGCCTAAAAAGCTGAGTGCTATAACTTTTGCCAAGTTAGGATGGCAAGGGAAAAACCTTAAGAACTGGTTCTATTGCTTTCCCCCTTTGAAACAACTCACAAATGAGCATATAAATAAAAAGCATTTCTTCTCAGTACAAAAAATAAATTTTAAAAAAGCATCCAAGTTTGCAGCCCACATTTCTCTAGCAGTATTACTCATTTTCAGAGCTTTATCATTACATTCCCTTCACATAACACTCTTCACTTTTAGATTAATCTTCTGAAATGAGATGCTAAGGATTTGCATACAGATTTGACTATACAAAAATAGATATGGAATTAATAACAGTCTCTATATGTTTTAATTTCTCCTAGACTGGAGTACCCTTGCCTGCAGCAGTATTCCTGGCTTTGAAAGTCATCAAGCTGATTTGTCTGCTCTGGGTTATGATGCCACATGCTGCTATACTGTCCCCTGCAATCAAAGCACTTGCAAAGATAGATTCCATGCCTTCCTCTATCGAGTATATTTTATAGATTGGCAGTTTTGATCTCCCTCCCCCACCCCAGGGGGGATAATCTGCATCTTAACAGCTTTCTATAGATACATCTGTCATTAAATATGCCATCTCGTATCAGCTACCATTTTTAAAGCCAAGTTTTCCCTAACTTTGAAGTGCCAGAGTCAAAGTTAAGACTTTTCAGCCAAAATTGAAAATGAACAACCCTGTCGTATACTTTTGAACTGTGACTTAAAGATATACGGCAGGTTCCCTCAAAGTCAAATAAGTCTTTAAAAACTGCCAGAAGGAATGAAAAGTTACCACCATGCTACCAGCAGTGAGAAATGCTTTCTATCATCAAGACAAGAGTAACACATTTTTCTTAAGCTTCCCTGTTCAACTTCCCACAAAACGGTGTGACAAATGGATGCTGCATGCCAGTGAGAAGATGACAGGTGACTGCCAAACAAACAACCTTTGTCTCCACTACTGCGAGCTCACTGCTCCTAAACTCGTTCTGCTCAAAAGCAACAACTCACCAGTGCCGACAATGTCCATAAAATAGTGTTGGTCAATATATGTGAGTCAAGTTAGGTCGAGTCTGTTGGCTCTGCTCTTTTTGTTCTTTCAGGGATCTCTGCTAAGTACAGAGTACTAAAGTCTTCAATAGGAACCTGTGGTACCTAATGTAGCAGTAGTACCCCTATTGAAACAGAGCATAGTGCAAAGAACTGAACGTGTCTGTGCTCTTAGCTGAAATCAAGATTGCCAGGAGAAGTATCAGCAACCTCAGATATGCAGATGACACCACCCTAATAGCAGAAAGTGAAGAGAAACTAAAGAGCTTTTTAATGAAGGTGAAGAGGAGAGTGAAAAGGTTGGCTCAAAACATAACTTTAGAAAAAGAAGACGGCATCTGTTCCCATCACTTCATGGCAAATAGATGGAGGAAAAGTAGAAACAGTGACATTTTCTTTTCTTGGGCTCTAAAATCACTGCAGATGTTGACTGCAGCCATAAAATTAAAAGATGCTTGCTCCTTGGAAGAAAAGCTATGACAAACCTAGACAGTATATTAAAAAGCAGAGACATTACTTTGCCAACAAAGGTCAATCTAGTCAATGCTATGGTTTTTCCAGTATTATATGGTTATGAGAGCTATACCATAAAGAAGGCTGAGCACCAAAGAACTGATGCTTTAGAATTGTGGTATTGGAGAAGACTCTCAAGAGTCCCTTGGGGAGCAAGGAGATCAATGCAGTAAATCCTAAAGGAAATCAACCTGAGTATTCATTGGAAGGACTGATGCTGAAGCTCCAATACTTTGGCCACCTGATGCAAAGAGCTGACTCACTGGAAAAGACTGATGCTGGGAAAGATTGAGGGCAGGAAGAGAAGGGGGCGACAAAGGATGAGATGGTTGGATGCCATCACTGGCTCAGTGGACATGAATTTGCGCAAACTCCAGAAGATAGTGAAGGACAGGGAAGCCTGGCGTGCTGCAGTCCATGGGGTCTCAAGAGTTGGAACTACTTAGCAGCTGAACAACAACAACCATGCTCTTAGGGAAAATGCTCCAGGCTGGAATCCCGTCAGCCAGTTCAAGACTGGAAAACCATCTAGAGTTCTCTGCGGGACTCCCGAAGGCCTGCAGGGCCGGCTTCACAGTCATCTGCGCGTAGGGCAGGGAGAAATTCAGCACAAGCTGTGTTATGTGTCCCCCCTTACAGCTCCTTTATGACTCTTCTCTTGGGTCAGCCATGGAGCAGCCAAGCCCAGGCTCCTCATATGCAAAATGGAGACCAAAACCTCTCGCTCGGGCTTCCAGTGAATGACAGAACTTGGAATAGCAGCCATCCATAAAGCGAAGTTTACCACGATATTGTAGTAGTTTGTTCACAAAGGTTCCTTACCATTTTCATAAAAGGTACAAATGAGCATATATGGCATACTGAAAAAGTAACCAAGTATGGAATACTGAACTAATGAATGAATTCTGTAGTCTGAAATAGATTCCTTATAGTTCTTTTTTCTAATAACCAGAATTACTGACTGGTTTATAAGGGTATCAAAGACTTTTTCCCCTTTAACAGTTTTAGCTTCTGCTCTGTATGCAAACTTGCTCCAATTTGCAAAAGATTTTTTAAAACTTCACACTCATAGTCTAATTATCAAAAGAATAAACTGGCATTATTTAAGTTCATATAAGTCATTTTTTAAAAGAGCCAAACTCATTAACATTCCTTGATAAAAGGGATACCATGAGAGTATTTATAATGAATGCAAAAATAAACATTTTATTATCTTATTTTTACATGAGATTATACTGCCCATATTTTGGGAGTGTTAATACTGCCACATAAACAATTAAAGCCAAGAATCTTTCTACTAAATTAGCATCTTGAATAGAAGCATCCTTAATCCATGCATTAAATTAAAACTAGAATCCATATTATTTCTGTCACACTTGAAGAAACCACACAAATGGATAGGTAATTAATACATTCGAAATCCTGCACAGAAAGTCTCAACTTTATAAAAACCTGTAATGAAAAGATTGATGCACTTGAAAATATAAATTTTATATATATATATATATGTGTCACCTAGAGTGTGCAGATATAAATTCATAACCCGTATGTAAAGTATGCACCATGTGTTATTTTAACTAAGTGAAATAATAGGTGATGGTAACATCTACTACAATGCAGATGTCAGCTGACCTTTAAAATCTCAATAAAATCTACTCTAACTCCAATTCCTCATTCTGCAGAAAGCTGGAATCCTGCCTCCAATGATTCTACAGGCTCCTAGTAGGATTAAATTCTGAAGGTCACTACTGCCTATCTCTAGTGTGCTGGCTTTGCTGTGTTCTTGTTGAATCTTTTACCTTTTTCCTGCTATTACACAAACTCTTCAACCAGTTCCCTATTTCTATGATGTATTGGGTTGGCCAAAAAGTTTGTCTGGTTAGTGAATAGGTTTTTCAATCAGGTTCCTAGTGAAAATGAAAAATATGTATTTTCACTTAAAATTGAACAAATTTTTTGGCCCACCCAATAGCTTTACTCTTCTTCTCTCCTCTTGGCAATAAAGAAAAATGACATATTTCTCATATTCTTAGGTAGAACAATTCAGCTCACTCTTTTTTTTCTACTTTTTTTTCTAAATTCATCTAGACAGACATAAATTGATCATCTCAACAAAGACTGTTCTTGCCATGAAAGAAATGGAGCAATCGCTTTTTTTTTTTTTAAACCTACTTAAGCTAACAACTTGAAAGGCCATTAGGCTATTATATTATAATATGTAATCCTTTCAGAAAACAATGTTATAATCTAAGCCAATATATTGATACTTTAGAGTAGTCCATATTATCACTGTTCCTTTATACATTTTAACTTTATATCATCTCTGTTTCAGAATCTAAACTATAGAAACACAAAAAGAAAGACGTTATCTGGGTCAGCTCTGTGCCCTAAGATGGTCAGTTAAGTAGACAATCAAATGATCACTGATCCTACACAAATGTCCAGGTATGAACTATTCTGTGTATCATTAACTCTCAGTCATGCCATTTGGAAGTTCTTTTTACAATGTAAGCATCTGTTTTTGAGATCTTTCCTTTTTGTAACTGATTTGTGTGGTTTCATGGGGGAAAGTATGGTTTTCAAAAACCAGAGACACAGAAATCATACTCCTTCTTCGCCAAATAATCACTGCATTATCCCCAAAAAATCACTTAACCTCTTTAAGCCTCATTTCTTCAGGAGCAATGTAAGGGGAAACTAAATGCTGCTTCAGAATAAAAGGAAGTCACTTTAGGATGAAAACTTGGGTGATTATTTTGGAGAATGTGTAGGTGATCTGATTGCTTTCTTTGAACCATTTAGGTCTTTTAAAAGCATTGTGGAATGGTTCATTTCTGTTTGGCTTCCATCTCAGTATAATACTGTAATGGTTTTGTTTTAATCTCTCTCAGATGGGGAGTAGTAAAGCCTGGATCATAACTGGGTGGGGGGTCATGGAAACAGAAGAAAAAGTAACTGCTGGGACCAAGCTAGCTGCTGGGACCTAAAACAACAAAAAGATTATTTCATTCTTAGTGGAATTCCAGCTTACTAGAAACTGAGGGTAAAGAATCCGCCAGGAATGCAGGAGATTCAGTTCAATCCCTGGGTCGGGAAGATCTCCTGGAGAAGGAAATGACAACCCAATCCAGTATTCTTGCCTGGGAAATCCCATGGACAGAGAAGCCTGGAAGGTACAGTCCATGGGGTTGCAAAGAGTTAGACACAACTACTGAGCGACCAACACTTTCAGGAACTTTTTAGTGGAATGTCAAGCTATCAAGCCCCAAACTCCTCCTCAGGAGCAAGAAACGGAGCCTCTTAGGCAGTCATTCCACATCACAAGAAACTTATTTCTCCCTCAAGCAAACCTGAGGCCCTGGACCCCACCTGGCTGGGATCCCAGCATGTGAACTCTTTCAGTAGATCCTCTGGGGCATTCCCGGTCTAAAAACTTTCCATCACGAGTGAATTCAAGGATTTGCCCTCATCAACTCTGCTGAGTACCACCAAAAAACAGAACAGAAATTTGCATACTGGGATACCATAATTTTGTGGATTCTAATTTAGCATGGGTTCTGACAGTTCCCTCTGTTTTCTCTCAGATACTTTTCCCAAGTCCACTGCCCTCAGGCCCTCTTCCTGATCCTGAAATGGCACGACCTCCACCAACAACTCTGCCTCTTGCTTGACAATCATCAGGTCCCTTCCCCTCCTCTCTGAGCTCATCTAGATCCAAACCCAGCTGGCATACCGCCCTGGAGCTGGAGGGTGCTCTCTCCTCCTGTCCAAGCCTGAGCCCCTGCCTAACGCCCACTGTCCTGTCTGGGACCCTGTATTTGCAGTCAATACTGTATCCCCCACACTTATTCCCATTCCTGGTACCTATGAGCTGCTCTCAGCACTTAAAACCAGAAGATGCCCCTAGTCCTTCACTTCAGATTCACTCTGTCCTTCCCCTTAGCTATAAATTTGCTTACTGCACTCATTCCTCAAAAAAAAGTTCCCTCCTTTGACTTAGATTTTTTTTCCTCTAATCTCCATTCTCTCAGCCAAACTTCGTTGTCTTTCCTTCCATCTTTCCTCCTTTATTCTTCCTAAAGCCAAAATGCTATTAATTTATAATGAAAAGTGCAGCTGTCACCCAGACTGAACTTTGTGTGTACCTAGCACAGTACCATCTCTCCCTGCAGGATGGAGCATGGTAATAGGCAAGTGAGGGGAAGGCTCAAGTTCAGAGAGTCAAGTTTGATGAAATCCCAGCATTGTGCAAAGGTGGCCTATACCCGCAGCTTTCACTTCTTCACTTTCCATCCACACCTTTGACCACTGCATTCTAGCTTCTACCTTCTCTCATTCTCCTGAAACTGCTTCCAATATAACTACCAAGTAGTTCCTGGCTGACAGATGCAGAGGAGACATTCTGGACTTGGACGTCCCCACAGCCTTGGACACCTCTCACCCACCCTTCCGCTCTGGCTTCGGTTTCTATGATGCGCCTCCTCCTCTGGCCTTGCCCTTGCACGTTCTCAGGCTCCTTCCTTCGTACCCCTTCCTCTGCATGCTTCTCACTAGTGTTTCCCAACCTTCGGCCCCTTTCCAGACCATCTCCAGCTCCTCTGGCTCCTCACACTCTTTACCACCTTCTCATACTCAATTTGTTCCAAGAACCTCCTCACTTCTGTTTGCTCTGAGAAACAGGAGGCAGAAAGCTAGTGAAGGAGGGTAGATGAGACCCTAGCAGTTGGGTATAGAGAGGACTTGGGGGCTGAGCAGATATATACCAGGCCCCCCTAAGTTGCCCTCCCCCCACTGAGCTCAGCTGCCCAGGTACACGTACAAAGCGGACCACAGGGTTTTTCCAACCCTGGATGCTTGCCAGAGGCTAAGAGAGTTATGGAAATGGCTGGACCATGAAGCCCACGCCTTAGCACAGGGAGGGGTTAATGGGCAAGCAGGAAGCAGCCAAAGGACCTGGGGCTAAGTGAGGCTGAAGATGGCACCAACCTCCAGGAAGCCTCTGGCTCCCCTACACTGATTACTCCCTGCTTCACGCTCATTCTGTATCTTGGGAAGACATCTCTCATCACACATACCACACGACGCTGTGGGACCTGCCTTTGTGTCTTTGTGGCTGCAGCACTAGCCTAGAACCAGACTCAGGGAGGTGAGGAAACTTGCTCAATTTGCTGGCTGGCAGAGTGGCGTAAGTTTCACACGTGCATGAGCCCTCAGTCTGGACCTCAGTTCACCCAACCAGCCTCAGTCATGCCCCCTGCTTGTCCCCAATATTTTGTATACCCTTTCTTTAGATGCAATAATATTTACACACTAAAGCTACTGCTGTGGCATTTTCAAAATGCTGACTATATTTTATATTGTTCTAATTATAATGAATACCAGAAAAATTAAAGTCCCTTTAATGGGTTTGAATAAATAAAAGTTACTTTAAATGGGGCAAATGCAGACTTCATCTAAATTTAATCAAGATGAAAATAAACATATATTCTAAGGAGTTAAAGAAGCCCTAGCAAATGTTCTTTCACGAACGAAATAGCTGAAAAAAACCTCTTTGATTGTCCACTCCTACAGGGCAGAAAGCGTGTTTGCTGATTTAATCTTATGTATCCATGATCCAGCACTGACTTAAATAAGGATAGACCATTTCCTGAGAGAATGAAGACAGCACTAAGTGCCACTCTTGAGGAAATGCAATGCCAACTGTCTTATCTTTGTAGTTTTAAGGCACTAATTTTGTGGTTAGCCTCCCATTATCCTGCTGCCAATTGGCAAAAATGAAAAGTAAGTTATTTTGCAAGATGAGTTTGGGATTCAGTTTCACTCACATGAAAAAGGATCTTTTCAGTAGTTCACAATCTCTTACAATGGAGAGCATGCCTTTAAAAAGTACAACAGCGGGATACTTAATGCTTACTTTACCTCAGGATTGTGAATTTCAAGTAGAAATGAGGTGCGTGTTTGTGAACTGGGTCACAATGCTAGAGGAGCCTATAAAACCTGACTGTCTCTAACATCTTAAATCACATGCTAATGGGCATATCTACACAGCCTGATTTTCTGAATTCATCTCTGCTTGTCTCATTTTAAAAACAAGGGGCAGGTTTCCAGGTGTCCTGACCCTAAAACAGACAGCGAAGGGGACAGGGTACAGAGAAGAGAGTGAGCAAACTGGAAATACTGAGTCTCTAAAGAAACATTCGTTTGTGTTCAATGGAACAAAAATAAGCCCCTAAAATCCATTCACCTCAGGCAAAGTTTACAAAATACCAGAAGGATGCCAATGACTGGATCCACCATCAATTAAACTGGAAAAAATTAATTATTTGGTAAAGGATAAGGAATAGCCTGAAATATTTTATCTACTCCAAAAAGAAATCAGGGTAACACTTCTAAATCAGAGACAGTCAGGGTGAACTATATACTTTTTTTTTTAAGGGCCCCTAGCAACCCTTTCCTATCCGTGGTTAGATTCACAACTGATTTATTATAAACTGGGCCTGAGGAAATAGGCAGACAACTAAAGGTATTAGAAATGTCACTGGTGATTTCCTCTTCTTTCCAATTAAAGGTATTGTACTGTACACAGGGAAGTAAGCTTTTCATCTCAAGTACACAGTAGGGAGAAATAAACCTGAGAAAATTATGATTGTTTTCATTAAGTATGGTTAACACAGGCAGAATGTATTAGTGCAAAAAGAGAACAAAGGAACTTATTTCCTTTCATAGTAGGGAAAAAACAAAGTGATACAGCAGCAGAAACTAAAATAAATGGATACATTTAATAAAATGGAAAAGGAAACATACAGACCTACATGGAGAGAGAAGTCAGCTGGAAAGAAAGTTATGACCAACCTAGACAGCACATTCAAAAGCAGAGACATTACTTTGCCAACAAAAGTCCATGTAGTCAAGGCTATGGTTTTTCCAGTGGTCATGTATGGATGTGAGAGTTGGACTATAAAGAAAGCTGAGCACCGAAGAATTGATGCTTTTGAACTGTGGTGTTGAAGAAGACTCTTGAGAGTCCCTTGAACTGCAAGGAGATCCAACCAGTCCCTTCTAAAGGAGATCAGTCCTGGGTGTTCACTGGAAGGACTAATGCTAAAGCTGAAACTCCAATATTCTGGCCACCTCATGCAGAGCTGACTCATTGGAAAAGACTCTGATCTGGGAGGGATTGGGGGCAGGAGGAGAAGGGGATGACAGAGGATGAGATGGTTGGATGGCATCACCGACCGATGGACATGGGTTTGGGTGGACTCCGGGAGTTGGTGATGGACATGGAGGCCTGGCATGCTGCGGTTCATGGGGTCACAAAGAGTCAGACACAACTGAGTGACCGAACTGAACTGAACCTGGTTGAGAGATCTAGATCTAGGCTAAGATAAGCTTCTCTGCTTTCTTAAGGCCTCACTCAAGAAAATGTTAAGTAGTTATACCTCTAAGACTATGTAAGGGAATCTCCAGCATTTTAAAAAAAGGTTTTTAGCCAAAATTAAAAATAAGGAATAATCATTAAATTATGAGAAGTTTATACAAAATTTAGAAAATGCGATGCAAAATTTAGGAATGCAATACCTTACACATATGTGAAAACTGAATGAGTCAATGGAAGGAATGTTAAGCTGGAAGACAATATAAAGTACACTGATTTTATAAATCCATCATTGTTTTGTTATCTAAGTACAGATCCGTTCTTCCCAATAGCGATGACTCTCTTGTAACCAAGTTTAAGGTTTCTTCAACAAATCTAACAGGATATAGTCCTGGCAGCTTTTTTCTTAACTGCTGAAATATATACTTAAAGAAAAAGGAATAAGTCACCAGATAAATAAGGTCTTATCTATACCAATATACAATAGCAAACACACTCATATCTAATGTTGATTTGGTATACAGGACCACTAATTTATCCTCATGTACCACGGTTCATGGGGTCACAAAGAGTCAGACACAACTGAGTGACCGAACTGAACTGAACCTGGTTGAGAGATCTAGATCTAGGCTAAGATAAGCTTCTCTGCTTTCTTAAGGCCTCACTCAAGAAAATGTTAAGTAGTTATACCTCTAAGACTATGTAAGGGAATCTCCAGCATTTTAAAAAAAGGTTTTTAGCCAAAATTAAAAATAAGGAATAATCATTAAATTATGAGAAGTTTATACAAAATTTAGAAAATGCGATGCAAAATTTAGGAATGCAATACCTTACACATATGTGAAAACTGAATGAGTCAATGGAAGGAATGTTAAGCTGGAAGACAATATAAAGTACACTGATTTTATAAATCCATCATTGTTTTGTTATCTAAGTACAGATCCGTTCTTCCCAATAGCGATGACTCTCTTGTAACCAAGTTTAAGGTTTCTTCAACAAATCTAACAGGATATAGTCCTGGCAGCTTTTTTCTTAACTGCTGAAATATATACTTAAAGAAAAAGGAATAAGTCACCAGATAAATAAGGTCTTATCTATACCAATATACAATAGCAAACACACTCATATCTAATGTTGATTTGGTATACAGGACCACTAATTTATCCTCATGTACCCTCTTCCTTGGTCTCAATCTTTGTTCATTAATTATTGAGCAATTAAATCCAGACATGAGCCAGGTTTATTCAACAAAAATCTGTGAATTGCCAATAATTGAGGCACTACCCAGAGACGCCAAGACTACAGCTCTCTCCCTAGTTACTGAAGATAGCAGAAGGAAAAATGGGCAGAGTGCAGTGAATTTACTTTAAATGCAAGGGAGAATTTTGTTGGAGCCAGATTTTAAACTAGAGAAGATTACTGAAGGAAACTGAGAATTTTTCAGTAGTGTACTTAAAAGTGATTATTTTTTCTAAGTACAAACATCTCTAAGTTACTCTTAGTATTTATTTGATTGACTATTCCTCTTTGTCCTTGACACAGAAACCTAATAAGTTCCATTTGGGTCATAAAATGAGTATCCTCCAACTGAGAGGAGACGTAACTTTCTTCCCTAATAGGCAAACCTTTCAAAGGAGTACATATGAGGTTATTTTCAAGAACAGGATTGGAAACACAAGTTGATAATGTGATGTTAATAACACATGCCTCACAGGTTCCTTCTGTAGCAGTGCAAAGGCAGACGTGAGAAGCTAGAAGTGGCATATGGGTGTGAATGAGCCAAGACTGGCCCCGAGCAGGTACCTGCTGAAGCTGGGTTATAGGAGCATAGGATTCATTATATTACTATCTCTCCCCTTTAATAATCAAAAGCCTTCCAAAAAGATCAAATAGCAAAAAAAAAGTAAAATAATCGAAACCCCCCAATAATTAGGAAGAACGGGAAAGTAAATAGGAATAAAGGACTGGGATGGCGTGAAGGTGAAGGTGAAAGCAAAGGACCACGGGAGTGCAATACAACCCGTGAACATGAAAAGCTGACAGTCTAAGCAATAGAAGGCGTGGCAGAAAAGGAGAGGCGATGGGCCATTCATTTCCATTTTTGAAATTTTACCCCACTAATCACTCAGAAAGTCAGAGAAAGGTCAATTACTTCCCTTTACACTGCTCTCTATAGAAACAGGTGCCCAGTAAATGAATGTAAATTAGCTAAACTGGCATCCTTGGCTGAATTGTTCCCAGACATATGTGGCCACAACTACCAAGGCCTTACTTTTCAATTTATGAATCAAAGTGTTTTGCAATAAATCCAAACCATGAAGTATGTTCTACCTGATATCCACAGAAGACCATCAGCCACATATCCAGCGTGACAGGACAGGGACCGGTCAAAGGACTGGACAAAAGTCCACTTGTTCTTCTTGGGGCAATATCGCTCCACGGTAGGCAGAACCTGACGCAGTTCATTCCTGCCCCCGACAGCATAGAGGTATTCATCCATGGCTCCCAGCACAAAATGCTCCCGGCAGTTTTTCAGGGTGCTATCTCTGCCCAGGAGTTACTGCGGGGGTCATAGCGGCAGGCAGTCCTCACAGCACACGTCCGACCGCTGGCATGCTCAACTTCGCCTCCTGCTACAAACAGGAAGTCCCCCATGACTGCCACACAGTGGTGGCTCCTCCCCACGGGCATGGGAGCCAGCTCACTCCAGTTGGCCACGGCAGCGATGAGGGCATTCTCCTGATCCACGGGATTGAAGTACCGGAGCTCCTTGACTTTACAGACCTCACGCTTCTTCCCGCCAATGATGTACAGGGTATCCGACTGGAACCGCGGTTTGGTCCTGCGAGTCTGCCACACGGGCTGTGCGTAGATGCTCTGGTGGTATTCCAGGGCCTCGTTGACCAGAGCTGTTGCCGTCTCGCTTGCCTGGACCAGGGGGTGGGACAGGGCAACCGTGTGCAGCGTATCCACGTCCATGAGGCCGAAGCGGATATACTGCAGGAGCTCATCCAAGTACTGGTAATGGCAGCTGTGCTCCAGCCACCTCACGGCTAGCTGAAACAGAGGCAGGGGGCGGAGAGAGCACGGAGGTAAGAAGGAGCCTCAGCAAGGGGGCGCACAGGCCTTGCCACGGATTCTTGCAGACACTTCATCATTTACTCGCTTTCCTTACAAACCATGGACCACTCCAATATTGTGATACCCAGTTGAAGGACACTTTTTTCCCTTTCTGTATCAGCAGAGACACAAAACTGTTGGAGAGATTAGGAACAATGTTAAGTAAAACTGACAAGACAGAGGAGCCTAGTGGGCTGCGATCTATGGGGTCGCACAGAGTCGGACACGACTGAAGCGACTTAGCAGCAGCAAAGTGTCACTTGGGGTGAACAATAATTACTTTTCAAAAAATGAGAATATGGTGGTTCAACAGGCTGTTCTCTTGGGTTTTAGGCAAAGAGGCTTCATGCCCCCACCTCCACCAGGAAGTGTCAACAGTGAACCGTGTCATCAGTATAAGCAACATATGTCAACTAGTGAGTCAAGGTGCTGTATCAATACGAGCAATGTGAGAAAATACGTGAGCATCTGAGCCCAGAGGGTGTACTTGAGAGAAAATCAATATGACACTAGTAGCATGATTTTAAACAGGCTGTTCTCTTGGGTTTAGGCAAAGAGGCTTCATGCCCCCACCTCCACCAGGAAGTGTCAACAGTGAACCGTGTCATCAGTATAAGCAACATATGTCAACTAGTGAGTCAAGGTGCTGTATCAATACGAGCAATGTGAGAAAATACGTGAGCATCTGAGCCCAGAGGGTGTACTTGAGAGAAAATCAATATGACACTAGTAGCATGATTTTAAAAGAAAAAGGACTCCCCCCTCCAACTCCTTTGGTAGGGTATCAGTCAGGAAGCAAGAGAAGAAAAAGAAAGACTGCAATCTATCCATTTTAGTTTTTCTCAATTAGTTTTCATTTTGAAGACAGGTGGTGTTTGCACTGTAAGATACAGCAATTAGAGCTATTTTCATAAAAACAGGATATAGAGGAAATTATCTTTGTATTTTGGACACAAGAGCAGAATTTAATGCTAGCCTTTTTGTTTAGGTCTAGAAATCTTTCAAGAAGGAAAAAGTAAAAACTTTTGGCTACAGAAAAATAGAATTTCTTTAAAGCAGGCGCATTAAGTCATAAATAACAAAACTGAAGAATTTAGAAAACAATAGCAATAAAAATTCAATTCATGATATGGAGCACTTTAAGTTAATTAATGTGACTGAATATTTAAGTTTGGCAAAGCTTTCCAAACACCAGCATAAAGAAATATATCTAATAATTTCAGTCAACATATTTGATAGAAACCCAAGTGTCCCGCATTGCAGGTGGATCCTTTACCAGCTGAGGCATAAGGAAGCCCTTTATTCTTAATAGTACCTATATTAAACTAGATCACCTAAGCAATATAAATGTGAACCTGAAGGAATTAGCATAAAAAAATAAATAGAATACTGAATAATTTTGCTGTGTTTTACTTGCTCTGACCAATGGAACCGGGGTTCTGGGCTTCCTTTTTCAGCTGACTCATTGCACTAGAGGAAAAAAACGCCTGCAGAGACAGACGGCAATGTCATGACCTCAGACCATTGCTCCTTGACAAACATGAGCTGGGTTTTCATCCTGGTGAAAAGGTTGCTAAACTCTCTGAAGCATTAGATAATTTCTGACTTGTATCCACTGACAAACGGCTCCAAGAGGGAAGGCATATTGTGGGCATGTCTTTTTAGTTTTTCAGATGAAGAGAATGTAGCCAGTGAATCTGCTTCTAATTATGCTAAATTACACCTCTTAATGAATAATGAGTGAAGAGAAATGGAAAAAGAATGTCATTGGGTGCAAAGCAGCCTACAGATGCCACACAGGCAGACACCATGGAGGGCAGATGAGTGATACTCTTTAGCTGTTTTTCCAGAAACTAGTATTTTCTTTTTTATTTAAATAAGAAACTAGCCTGATGAAAAAAATTACCTGTGTACAGTAAGACAGTAATAATCAAAGACAGTGCAGAAGAAACAGGTCACTCATCAATCACCAGGTCTCTGCCAGAAGTGGAGAGTTTTCCCACAGGCAACATCCTGGTTTTCCTCCACCCCAATTTTAGAAATTTCAAGAAATGGGTTCCAATTATTTCCCTGGGGAGATAATTCTACAACTTAATAAATGATTTTCCATTCTTTGTCCCACAGAGCTTTCAAAAGTTTTCAGAGATAAAGTTATCCCACTGAAGGTCACTCCTGTACCAGGTAAAATTTTCTGAAACTTGATCCTTCATATTGCTCCTAATTTGAGTCATTCCAGCTGGTACTGCTTTGTTTTGTAACAAGCTTTACAGAATCCTTACAGCCTAATGTTTTTGCATCTTGCACATGGATACTATAGGAAAACAGCTCTGGAGAATTAACAAAGAAATGCTCATGTCTCTGCAGCCTCTTTTTACAGCACAGTGCTGCCCATTTAATTACTTTCCTCTTTCCTCATAAATCAGTTCTTCCCATGCCCTAATCAATCTTCCGGCCCATCTCTTAACACTGTCCAATCTACCTTGATCTTTCTAGTGAACACTGTCACTTACTGTGTGAAAGGAACATAAGCCACAGCCGGGCTCTGCTCTTAAGAAAATTTCTAAGGAAACAAGTGGGCAGCGGAACAGTGACACTGTGATCTATCACTGATTCATTTCTGGCTTTCTGTCTACTTATCACCCCTTACGTCACAAATATCATGAGAGGGTCCATGCTCAACTTCCCCAAATATTATGTATTACAGAAAACTTTGTGCACATACATTTAGTCTGCATTTTCTGGGCTCTTTTTTTCTTACTTACTGCCAATATGTCTAACTTCTCACATTTTTCATATAATTTTCATACATTGATTATTCATAAACATTTTCAGACTGCACAGTCATTCAAATCTGTTGGGTTTATCTTTTCTCGAGATCAAAGGTGAATAGAACTTACAGTTCTGCCAAATTCAAACCAATCTCACCTAGATAGAGTATTAGTGATAGATTTAAATCCAGTGCTTCTCACACCTAACATGTGCATGAATTAAAATAACAGATTCCGATTCAGTAGAAGGAAGAGAAAGACTGCAAGTCCACATTTCTAACCATCTTCCAGGTGATGTGTATGTTGCTAGTCCATGAACCACATTTTGAGCAGGAAGGTTTTAGACAGAGTCCATCCATGAGACTGTAAAGTGCTGCTGTATTACAGTAAACTAAGTCTGCTGTTTCAAATTTTAAAAGGCTTAAAATCAACTGAAACTTAAGTAGGACGCTCTAATAAAGATATAGGGCATATATAGCTAATACTATGGGTAAGATAATGTGTTCCCTTTATAGTAAAATATGGGTAAGATCTTACTATGGGCAAGACAGCATACTTTCAGGCCCTGGCTCTATAAGTCAGCACCTGATTCTGATGGCATAAAGGAAGCCATACAAACACTCTGCAGTTTTGCTTTTGCAATAATACATAAACAAAAGTAAAAGGGTTGTCATACTCAGTTTTTACTTTGGTGACAATATAAAAGAGAAAAATCACTGAAACCATGGATAACTTTTACTTATCCAGATAATGGAAGAAATGGCAAAGAAAATCCAAAACAGTGTGCTACCTTAAAATCACCTCTATACCATGAACCTCACTGGAGCACTATTCGTTGCCATGCTGATTGAGGGCAAGGTGGCACACGCAATCCTGGAGCCCATTTAAGAGGTTTAGAATAGAAACTATACTAGGGCTTCCCTGGTAGCTCAGCCAGTAAAAAATCAGCCTGCAACACAGGAGACCTAGGTTTGATCCCTGGAGAAGGAAATGCAGCCCACTGCAGTGTTCTTGCTTGGGACATCCCATGGACAGATGATCTTGGCAGGCTACAGTTCATGGGGTTGCAGCATCAGACATGACTTAGGACTAAGCCACCACCACTAAGAACTATATAATACACAGAAGGCTGATTCATCATCAGGCATCATGAAACACAGAGACCACAGGTTTGGGGGCTTATATTTGCAAATGTTTATTTAAGGAACTTTTAGCTTTTGGTAATACTATACCTAGAAAGCATAACTCAGGGAAGGTGAAAATCCTATTCTATCTTAGTGCTCTGACACAATGACATTCCCATCACCCTAATTTCTAGAATATTTTAATTGTGGGGGGTGGAGCATATAGTGAAAGTTTTATCTCTCACTTGCATAGGCAACAAAGACAGCAACAGTGGAAAAGAACACAAGGATTCAGGTTGGGAGGACAGATCAAAGAGTACTTAGGAAATAGGGCATTAGGCAAGGTGTTTCCTAAACCATCTGAAATACAGGGACTGCCACCTCCAAAGACCACAGGAGATCTCCCAAGCACCTCGTCTAACCCAATCCATTTCATCTTGCCCTGATGGACAACTGTTTCTTCCTCAAGGAGCATTTGCTATTGCTTATTCCAGTGTCAACATATCTCTCAGTTTCTTGATAAAAACAATGTCTATCACATAGTAGGCTACACATATTTGGTGCATAATGGAAAATTCTTTATAACTATTCCTAGGCTATTTCTCACATTTCTTTTGAACCAATGACATCAGATTCTGTATATATTCATATCTGTCTATCTACAGGCTTCCCCAGTGGCTCAGATGTAAAGAATCCTCCTGCAATGTGGGAGACCTGGGTTTGATCCCTGGGTTGGGAAGATGCCCTGGAGGAGAGCATGGCAACCCACCCCAGTATTCTTGCCTGGAGAATCCCCATGGACAGAGGAGCCTGGAGGGATACAGTCTATGGGGTCACAAAGAGTCAGACATGACTGACCTATCTGTCACAGGCTTCAATTTCCTATTTCATTATCTCATTTTTGTGGTTTTCCTATAAAGCCCATATAAGCTCTCAAACAAGGCAGCATGCACTGCACTGGACTTATTTTTATATGGTCCTCATTTTACTCCCTCCACGATGGGTGCTGGCCACTTCTATTTGAAATTATTAGCAATGCAATGAACATAGTAATATGCTAATCTCTCAAATAAATTGTAAAATATGAGGGCAATAAGAAGAAACTTTTGAGTATGTTTGGTTCAAAGTTCTAAATCTTATAAAGAGAAATCAAATGCAGACAAGTTACTTGACATACTCTAAGTCATGCAGCTGATTAATGGAAAAGGTGGAACCAGAAATGCCATTTTCAAATTATAAATATGTTCTATTATATCATATAATCATTATTTGTCCATCAAAAATTATCTTAAGATAGAATCCAGGCACTCAGAACCAAACCCAACTTCCATATTGTCTAAATTAGAGGAAAAAAAAATCTGTTTTTTTTTTTTAATGCATGCTTTGCTTTAGATAAGTGAAAATGTTTTTCAATGACTCTCATTTCTGGATTATTTTAGCATAAAAACTATGATTTAATGGTGCCAATTATAGACTTTATAAATAAAGAAAAAGTCCTTAGAGGATTAGGCTCCTCTGAGCATTGAACTTCTGTCTCACTTTTTAATGGGAATATATATTTAAATTCTAGGCTATCCCCTGTTAACTAAACCTGGCTCAAAAATATATGGAAAATAGTCCTCTCCTTTTAGTTTTCTCAACGTATCCCCACTGACTGCTACTCTATGAATAGAATGAAAAAGTGAAAAAGAAAGTGAAGTTGCTCAGTCGTGTCCAATTCTTTGCGACCCGTGGACTGTAGCCCACCAAGCTCCTCCATCCATGGGATTCTCCAGGCAAGAATACTGGAGTGGATTGCCATTTACTTCTCCAGGGGATCTTCCCGACCCAGGGATCAAACCCAGATCTCCCACATTACAGGCAGATGCTTTTAACCTTTGCACCACCAGGGAAGCCCCAATATATAATACTAGATATAAGAGTATATAATTTTAAATTATGCAAAACTTTCTGATTCAATTAAAGTATGCAACCTATTTATATGTATTTCACAAATATGTGAAATATATGAATGAATGTGATATATATTTCCTATATTTCCTAACATGATAAGCCCTCAAGATGTGATCCAAATTCCTTTACTGTTTCTCCAAGACTCTGAGACAGAAGCTGCTGCTTAAAATATAAAATTCCTGATCCTTTGAAAGAAGCTGCTGTTTTGAAAGCTATCTCTGCTTACATATGTCCACAAGTATGTGTACTGCCCAAAATGACCCCCAAAGCAATAAGAAATTTTATATTCACAGATTCTCTGGAAAATATATGAATTAGGAAGTTATCCCAAATCCAAGAATACACATCAATGCGCTCTTCCATAAAATCACCTTTATATCTTGCAAATATATATATTAAAATGACCTTTACAAAGCAGTTCTCATCAGATGAGTGATCGAGTATTTTTCACCAACACTAACAAAAGATAAAGCCCTGTCGAAAGCAGTAACTCTTTCTTCCTCTTGGTTCACAAGTATTCTTTTTCACTGAGGAGGATGTTCTCATCACAGAATTCATCAGCCAAAGCTGAGTAAGCAAGAAGCGGCATTTCTGCCCACAGTCCGACTCAACCCCCTTGGCCTGGGGCAGCTATAATTACTCTAGATTTCTAAAACTTGGTTGCAAACTGCTTTGTGATGGAGGAAACTGAGACCTGCCTTTTGCAGGAGCCCTGCTGAGAAGGCACAAGTGTCTGTATCCTTGCCAGTCCTGTCATCCGACTGAGACAAGCCAGCGCACCCATCTCCCCTCCATGGCCGACAGGTAGCACAAATTCCACACGCCTGCAAATTCAGAAAGGAACAAGGAAGGGCATAAGAGCAAGTCAGCAACCTCCTGGCATTCCTGAAGCTCCACCGACGAACCTGGCATGTTAGAAGAGTGCTTGGGACACAAGGATCAGGGAGCAGAGCATGTGTACTGGAGTGACAATGCGCAGAGAGAAGCTTCCCCTTCTAAACAGAGGCTCACAGATGCTCACCATCTTCTAATACACGGCCTCCAAGGGAAGCTGCACTGACTGTTACATATGTTGTGTTCAGGCACACTAACTCACATGATATTTTATAATGACTTAAATTTCAATAAACTGTAAACACTTTAGCAAGGTACCCTTTAAATACTATACACAGTTTCTTCAGATGAAAAATGTGGAAAGTTTCCCACGTGCAAGTGAATAGGTGATGAGATTTGCCATGTTCGACTACACAGAAGCTCATTTATTTAATATGAGTCATGTTAAAGCTCTAAATGGTGACGTACTACCCCAGAATAATGACAGACATAGAGGAAAGTTCATATTAATAAATAAACGCACAGAATTTTACAGCTTTATTCTCCTCTTTGAGATGAAATGAAAGATTTCTGTTCAAAATGGCAATGATTCTTATCCAAAAGCAGCAGAAACTAGGGACATAAGATCAGAATGCGTTGCTTCACCAGAACAATGAAAACGTTACGATGCAGGAATATTAAAAATTACAACAGTGCTCACGCGAGTGCTATAATTAAAACCGTGTCAACATTTTGCTTGTAAAACAGTTTTCAAGGGAGGTTGTACATTAACCATTACAGCTGACTACAGACTTATATATGACACATAGGCTATTTTTTCCTCTGAGAAATATATTTCAATTGAATCAAAACTGATGAGGTCCCAGGTTCATATACTGTCAGAAAAAAAAAAGACCTGACAGATTTTAAATAGAATATTCAGCTTAGCAGGTACGGTAATAACACATATTCTTTCATTGTTCATTTAAAACTTTATGAAGTCGAAAGATTGACAACTGCTCTTGTGTTCACCTTTAGCAAAAAATTTGTGCTTGTAATACTTCAGCTTCTCTTCAGATCATTCATATATGTCTTTTGCCTTTTACTAAAGATATCCGTGGAAAAGAACTGTTAGGAGGAGTTTTTTTAGGGACTTAAAAAAAAAAAGTCATGATGTATACAACTTACCCTCAAATGGCTCAGAAGAAAAGCACCCATGTGTGTTCCCTCCCTCTCTGCCTAAATAGCTATTCTCCTACTAGATATTTATAGAGAGATAGATATCTAGAGATGGAGGCAGAGAACATATGATAAAGCAAATGAAGTAATTTGCTAAGAAATGAGCAAATCATATGGGTGCTCTTTACTATTCTTATTCTTGCAACTTTTCTGTAAGTTAGAAATTATTTTGAAACAGAAAATTGAAAGAACAGAAAAAGGGCCTGTTAACCATCTTTAATACACATTTTGCTCAAAAACTACATACTGCCAAGCATCAAAAAGCAGGAGCCCTTGCAACCAAGGATGTCTCCCATAGCCTGACAAACACACAGGACTGGAGGAACCAAAGGAAGAGTGCCCTGAAGCCTGCTCCATTTAAGTTCCAGGTATTTGTGAGGGCAAACACAAGGACTTGAGTAGTCCTTTGGTTCAGTCTTCCAACACAAGGCAATTTTTAAAAAGGTAAATTATATATCAAGAAAAAACAAAAGTAGGAAAAAGAGATGACGTTAGTATACCATGATATCTTTTACGTCTATAAGAACTGGCCACCAATTTGAGCTGATCTTTGAAAAGTCAATACAAAGAACAGCAAGAATCCATGGCCAACACTGGAGCAGTCATTTGGCATCTCGTCTGTAGAATGAGTGAGTTGATGCAAGACTTTATCTCTGGGATATATGCCACAAATCCACCAAAAAGTAATATTTTAAAGTAGAATCTTCAAATACACACTAATATATGTAAAACAACTAACAAGGACCTACACTATAGGATAGAGAACTATATTCAATTAAAAAAAAAACCTAAAAGGGAAAAGAATCTGGAAAAAGAATGTTGTTGTTTACAGTCACTAGGTCATGTCTGACTCTGCGACCCTGTGAACTACAGCACACCAGGCTTCCCTGTCCTTCACTATCTCCCTGAGTTTGTTCAAACTCATGTCCATTGAGTCGGTGATGCCATCCAACCATCTCATCCTCTGTCACCCCCTTCTCCTCTTGCCCTCAATCTTTCCCCACATCAGGGTCTTTTCCAATGAGTTGGCTCTTCACATCAGGTGGCCAAAGTATTGGCACCTCAGCTTCAGCATCAGTACTTCCAATGAATATTCAGGATTGATTTCCTTTAGGATTGACTAGTTTGATCTCCTTGCTGTCTAAGGGACTCTCAAGAGTCTTCTCCAGCACCACAATTTGAACCCATCAATTCTTCAGTGCTCAGCTTTCTTTACAGTCCAACTCTCACATCCATACATGATGACTGGAAAAACCATAGCTTCGACTAGATGGACCTCTGTTGGCAAAGTGATGTCTCTGCTTTTAATACACTGTCTAGGTTTGTCATGGCTCTTCTTTCAAGGAGCAAGCATCTTTCAGTTTCGTGGCTATAGTCACAGTGATTTTGGAGCCCAAGAAAAAAATCTGTCACTGTTTCCACTTTTTCCCCATCTATTTACCATGAAGTGATGAGACTGGATGCCATGATCTTCATTTTTTGAATGATGAATTTTAAGCCAGCTTTTCATCCTCATCAAGAGGCTCTTTAGTTCCTCTTCACTTTCTGCTGTTAGAGTGGTATCATCTGCACCTGAGGTTGTTATTTTTCCTGGCAATCTTGATTTCAGCTTGTGGGTATATATATATATGTGTGTGTGTCTGTGTGTGTATATATCTATATATCTGAATGACTTTGCTGTACAAGTGGAAGTAACACAGCACTGTAAATCAACTATACTTTAAAAATAATAATGAATTGTTTTTATTTCCCAAACAAGGGAAAGGAAATAGTTAACCAAATGTAGCACAAAGAGTCCTAGGCAGGATAAACCCAAGGAGGAGCACCCCAAGGCACACAGTAATCAAAGTGACAAAAATTAGAGACAAAGATAAAATATTAAAAGCAACAAGGCAAAAAAATACAAATAACATACAAGGGAAATCCCATAAGGTTATCAGCCGATTTCTCAACAGAAACTCTACAAGCCAGAAGGTAATGGTACTCCAAGTGATGAAAGGGAAGAACCTACAACCAAGAATGCTCTGGCCAGCAAGACCTTCATTCAGATTTGATAGGGAAACCAAAAGCTTTCCAAACAAGCAAAAGCTAAGAGGATGCAGCACCGCTAAATCAGTTTTACAACAAACACTAAAGGAACTTCTCTATAGTCAGTAAACTTGACAAGAGAAGGAAAAGATCTACAAAAATAAACCACAAACAATAAACAAAATGATAATAGGGTCATACATATTGATAATTACCTTAACTGTAAATGGATTAAATACACCAACCAAAAGACAGACTGGATGGGTGATAAGAAAGCTGGAGTAGCAAAACTCATATCAGCCAAAATAGACTTTAAAACAAAGACTTATGAGACAAAGAAGGACACTACATAATAATCAAGGGTTCAATCCAAGAAGAAGAAGTAACAACTATAAATCTGTATGCACTCAACAATAGGAGCACCTCAATATGTAAGGCAAATACCAACAAAATAATAATGAAATATTTTTATTAAAATTTTGAAAACTTAAAAACATAAAGCCCTCCAAAATTTCTGCAGGTAGGAAAGACAATCAAAGCTAATCACTGTGTCAGTATCCAAGCCACAGATTTCCATAGCACAAATAGTTTTTAAAAATATCTTCTCAGAACAATGAAGTGATGGCTTTTGTCTATAATTCTGAACTCACCAGAAACATACATCTGTGTACGGCAGGTGAAAGTGCATGTGTACACAGGCCCACACAGAAAGAAAATGATCTCAGCCAAAGAACACACATTTCAAACTTATAAGGCGACTGCTTCAAGGTGTTATTCATTTAAACTCCCAGAATGAGATTTTATTTAGAAATAAAAATATTTAATAAACTAGTCACGTAAAGTTTTACTCCAGGAGAGGCTTTAAATACACCATCCCCATATCTAGAATATACAAGGCTTTTTAGGTGGGAAGAATGTCCCTCAGGACAATAAAGACAATCAATATCACTGATGTAGGAAAAATGAAAACCGTTCCTGGTCTATTCACACTTAGCAAAATATAAGTACATTTAGAAATAACTTCTTATACTTGACAAATAGTCTAATAGTGGTCTAAGCCAAAAGATAATACTCATCCATTAACTGCTGATGGCAGCAGAGTGTCACCTGATGCTGATGGGTGAGACTTCTAAGTAAGATATTAGTAATGCACATTTATATATAAGCAAGATACAATGTCCTTCTGGAAATAAAAGGGATACTGCATGTGGTGGTGAGATATTAAGCTTATATTGTCAGAACAACATGGGAAAATCGGAGAAAACCAACTTGGTCAAAGAAGAAAATCCTACGGTATCCCACTGGTAACGGGGAGCAGAAGTGACCCTCCCTGGGTCACACCATTTCACATTATCCCCCAGGTATCGCAGGTAATGAAGGTGCATTATCAGGGTGAAGTCAACTGAAAGGACAGGGAAATTTTGATGCTTTTCTTCTACCACTAACTGGTACATGTCCATGGAGGTGAATGGGACACAGTGAAAAGGAGAAAAGGTTTCTTAACGTATCTGAGCATTTATGAAAAACATAAATATCCTAAGCCTAGGTTTCATCATCTGTAAAACAAAGATGATGTATTTACGTCATAGTGTCTACATAGGACTGAATGGGATAATATGTGAAAGTGCTTGGAAAACTATGACATTTAGACAATAAATAGAATTATTATGATGGCAATGAGCCACCAAGAGATGGAGCTAATTCTCAATTCAATTATCCTTCTGAATTCATGTTAAAGCCAGCACATTCAGACAATTTTCACATAAAACAATGTTGTGCAATATTGACATAAATTTTGAGAGATCTCTAGAGATGATAAGGAATTTGCTACACTATTAAAATACTTCATGTTATGAAGTGATAGTAAAATCACAGCAGATAATCTGTTGCAGATTAAAATCTAAAACCCTTAAGATGAGCCTATTTCTATACCAATGAATTCAGTAACTGTAACCCAGTAGTTAAAGATACAGGATTTTTGTTAAATTTCAAGTAAGAGAAAAACGAATGAGTGGATGAACAAATGAATGAAAAGAGAGACATAGACATAAACTTGGTTGTCTCTGCATAACAGTCAGGATATATTCACTTTCTTTACTTGGTTTGAATGTCCCATTAAAAATATTTGAATTCAAGTCCATCAGTTCCCTTAAATCTCAACTCAGTTAACTTAGTGCAAGGAAATTATATGCATACACTAAGCTATCTGACTTGAGGAAACTAAAATAATGATTGATTAAGTTGATTACTTTCTTTTTTTGGCTCTGGGGTAAATGATATAATCATGAATCTTTTAGTATTTTTATTCATCCATTCCTCAATTAATTTTTTTAAATTTGTATTTCTTTTACGATAAACCAAGAATTCTTTTTTTTTTTTTGACTACACTGTGCAGTCTGTGGGATATTAGTTCTCCAACTAGGAACTATACCTGCATTCTGTGCACTGGAAGCAGGAGTTTTAACCACTGGACCACCAGGGAAGTCCCTTCAGTTTCTTATTGAGTGTCCATTATGTGCCAGGAACTGAGCCAGTGAGAAGGAAATTCTCTCTCTCTCTCTCTCTCTCTCTCTATATATATATATATATATATATATGTATATACACACACACACAGTCTTACATGCCATTCACTTGCAAGTTCTGTTAGTACCATATAACTCAAGCCTTACTCTCGACCTCAAGTGTCTTAATGTATCCCTGTAAAATATACTCAGGGAGTACAGAATCAGGGGAAGAAAAATCCTACAATTTTAGAAGCTTCAGTCTATTGTAGGCAGATTTTCAGACACAAGCAAAACCCATCTTTTAATGTTGCCATGTCCCTTATGGGTGTTGTAAATATTGCTGGTACATTTATACATTTTAAAGTTTGTTTTGTTTTAAAGCTGTTTAATTTGTAAACATGCCCTGGAGCATCCTGAGAGCATCAAGCCTTTGAATATTTCTTTATGAACTGATTCAATAATAATGAATCAATTACAGGTTCACTGGCACATACACTCCTCATCTGAAACAAAACCTTTAATGACCAAAAGGAGCTCACAAGCTTAAGCAGCTGCCCCAGGTCACAGACACAGAGATAGTCAAATCCCTCAAATAAGGGGACCGTGATGAATTAGATGTTCAGGAAGTACCTAAGCTGCAGGTAAGGGTTTATGTTGGAAGCCTCCAAAGAAAAAGAAAAGAATCCTCAAAGGTTACTTTAAACATTTACTTGGAGCTGAGAGTACAGTTATTGGAGTCAGGAACCCACTATCTGGAGCACATGACTAAACATTGTCAGGGGCCAGCCTCTATTATCAGGGCATGGAGCTGGTGGGCTGGGGCACTAGGGCCTACACTCAGGAAGTTGCAAAGAACACACATAGATGCCATGCTGACCACTAAATCACCTTCATCATGTGAATCCCAGCCTGGCTACTAATGTGTGAAAAAGATACTTCACACTGCATTTTTCACCTTCATTTCATCACAGTATAAATAATGGGGAACACAGAATCCTCTATTCATACCCTGAAGCACCTTTGAATATAATATAAAAGTGATATTTTTGTCAAAAAAAGATACTCTTTTCAGCACAATTGTGATTTTTTTTTTGAGTGGGGGAGGTGACTTACAAAGCCAATATATGATAGCCATGTATGGAAAATGGATAGTTACGTATAGGTGCAATTACATATAGACGTAGTTACGTAAAGAAGACTGAGTGCTGAAGAACTGATGTTTTTGAACTGTGGTGTTGGAGAAGGCTCTTGAGAGTCCCTTGGACTGCAAGGAGATCAAACCAGTCCATCCTAAAGGAAATGAACCCTGGATATTCACTGGAAGGTCTGATACTGAAGCTGAAGCTCCAATATTTTGGCCACCTGATACAAAGGCCGATTCACTGGAAAAGACCCAGATGCTGGGAAAGACTGAAGGCAGGAGAATAGGGTGGCGGAGAATGACACAGCTGGATATCATCACCGACTTAAAGGACATGAATCTGAGTAAGCTCTGGGAGATAGTGAAGGACAGGGAAGCCTGCATGCTGAGTCCACGGGGTCGCAAAGAGTGGGACATGAGTTAGTGACGACAAAGGCCGATTCACTGGAAAAGACCCAGATGCTGGGAAAGACTGAAGGCAGGAGAATAGGGTGGCGGAGAATGACACAGCTGGATATCATCACCGACTTAAAGGACATGAATCTGAGTAAGCTCTGGGAGATAGTGAAGGACAGGGAAGCCTGCATGCTGAGTCCACGGGGTCGCAAAGAGTGGGACATGAGTTAGTGACGGAACAGCAACAGTGGAAAGTGGGTGTGTGGGAAGACAGGCCCAGTGCAGGAGAACCAGGAGCGTGACAATCTCAGAAAGCCTATGAGGGGTAGCGGCTGCAGTGGGTGAAGGAGAGAGCACTAGGAGGAACTAACAGTCAGCAATCTCAAAAACGACAGAATGATCTCTGTTCGTCTCCAAGGCAAACCATTCAATATCACAGTTATCCAAGTCTATGCCCCAACCAGTAATGCTGAAGAAGCTGAAGTTGAACAGTTCTATGAAGACCTTTTAGAACTAATACCCCCCAAAGATGTC
>SJYC01006037.1:0-56937 GCA_006408675.1 Madoqua kirkii
GACTCTGATGCTGGGAGGGATTGAGGGCAGGAGGAGAAGGGGACGACTGAGGATGAGACGGCTGGGTGGCATCACTGACTCGATGGACATGAATCTGAGTGAAGTCCGGGAGTTGGTGATAGACAGGGAGGCCTGGCGTGCGGCGATTCATGGGGTCGCAAAGAGTTGGACACGACCGAGCGACTGAACTGAACTGAACTGTTATCCTGAGAGAAGGTGCATGTGCCAATCCCATGGCCAGGTGTCCAGAAGGAAATCTGTAAGTATTTGCTGAAGGAGAAAAAATTTTTTTTGGTCAGCAAAAAAAAATTTGCTGAAGGAACTGAGACTGCAATATGAAGAAGTCACAGACCCCAGACATCTTTACCACATTCAGAGGAACAATGTGTTGAAACAAGGGGAACCTCGAAGGTAGAGATGGAAGAGTTGAAGAGGAAAGAGAGAGTGGCGCCAGTAACTGAGCCCAGCCCTAGGAGCAGAGGCCAGGAGATGAAGTGTGAGACACTCTGGGGACCCGATAATGAGGGACATCACTGCTGAGGGGATGCAGGCTCAAGTGAACGGAGGCGCTGTGAGAGTATGGCTCTGGGAATGTGGTGGGGAGCTTATAAGGACACAGAGAAAGTTCTTTATCTTTAGATATTAGTTTTCCACAACACGTAAAGGGTTCAGCAGGCTGGGGGAAGGCAGAAACACAGGCTTGGACCAAAAATGATTTGAAATAATGTTATACTTCAAAAAAAAATTTTTTTTTGCTTATGTCTCATTAATTTGCAAACAGAATGAATCTAAAAATAAAATATAGATACCACTGTGGCAAGTCATCTTATTTTTTAAATACTAAAAAAGAAAAAAACCTCTCTTGATTGATTTGACTGAGACTTTTCTCCCCTAATTACCTTTTTATTCTCTGCTGCTGAAATAAAAACAAGACATAACTAATCAGTAATTTTACTAAGCATCCCTGAGGGTGATTTTATCCATGCTATCCAAAGAGCTAAACAAAAATAATTATTCATGCTTAGTGCAATGAAGAATCTAGTTAGACTATATATACATACATACACACACGACCCTATTCTCATATATTTTCAAATATTTTAAACAGCACTGTTACTTAAATAAGGGCTGCCTTAAAACAGTCTGAATTCAATGACTTAATTCATTTGAGCCTCTCCACGTGAGACTGAATTATTGGTTAATGATTCCCTTTACCATTCAAAAACGAATAGCTTTTTTTTTAAGCAAGAAATAATGTGAAAATAGAACACTTGAAGTAAAATTATAATCATTATGACGCTGTCACTTTAACATCTATACACTTAATTGTTTTACAACTGACATGTAAGAAAAAATGTCCCACAGCTAAGTAGAAATATGCTGCTGAATGTTCACAGTGCAGAAGGGAGGACCCGAAGACAACATAAATGAAAACGCACGACAGTGATTCTGGCTCTCAGGTGCCTGACCTATGAGACCACTATGCAGAGCTTGGAGACAGAAATGAAGGCCTTCCTTTATTTTTTCTTTTCCTTTATTTTTTGTTTTAAAAGATGTGCATAAAAGAGGACTAAAATGAGCTATGCATTGTAAACACCAGCACTCTTAGACGCCTGCATCTTTTTTACCTTATGCTTCAAAAAGCAACAAGATTAGGTGCTGGGATGATACAAATTGAAATTTGCAACTTTTAATAACCTTCCTTGTTCTGTCAACAAATATCTGTCTCCCCAGCTCAACCCTTCCCCTCATGCTTCCCAAGGAGGCAAAAGGAGTCAGAGGCTGCCCTTGGAAACAAGAATTCACCAGACTGCTGTGAGACATGCTGGTGAGAGAAACATAAGGAGAATGGAGCCTTCAGTTCATGTGTGCACCCATTTTGAATTTCCCAGCTTTGCTGGCTGGTGTAACGAGCAGTGCACAACTGTGGGAGCTGCAGCATTAGCAAGCTGGCCAAAGTACCCCTGTCATTTACACTCCCCCACTGCACAAACAGGATGGGAACATTTGCTCTATTGGAAGGCAGCGATAAGGATGGATTTTTAAAGTTTCCATTTTTAAGTGAAAATGAAAGAAAAATGCTCTTCTAGATGTGTTGTGCCTTTGAGCTCCATTTGAAAAAAGAAAAAAAAAAGGCAGAGAAAGCTGCTGTGAAGGTCACTGAGTGAAAGAACTTCCTCGGGGCACAGAATAAATTAAATCCCAAGGAAAAAATAAAATGTGATTTCCAGAGTGTGAGGCACAAACTCCAAATGACAATGATTGACAGCCAAACTATATCCGTGCAATATCCAAGACTGCACGTTCTCATTTACCTCAGTGTAGCCAGCAAGCGCCCATTAAACATCCGTCTGATGCCCAAATTAACCTTCTTGGCAAACTGAAAGAGGCACAAACTATCATAATCAACCTTTCATTATCACAGCAGCCTCTAGTTAAAGGGTCAGAATAATTGTGCCATCA
The DNA here is from genome assembly GCA_006408675.1 of Madoqua kirkii. NCBI lineage: Eukaryota > Metazoa > Chordata > Mammalia > Artiodactyla > Bovidae > Madoqua > Madoqua kirkii. Next base: position 2,464 of record SJYC01006037.1, read on the forward strand.
GAGCCTTGATTGTTTTCAATCAACAGACGGCTGGAGTGACAGCTCGGTGATGGAGGGGTCTGATGAAACCGCACCAGGCCTAATCAGAGCAGATGAAAGGAAGGCATGATTGGTGCAAATGAACAGTCGTGCCTCTCCTTTTCATTTACAATCTGAAATTACTCTTAAATTTGTGGGCTTTTTTTTTTCCCTCCCTTATGAGCACCACTGAAAGAATGTTTGACTTATTATGAGTTCTGACAGTGCAGAGTTATAAAACACAGGTAGGGTTATCAGCTGAGGCTTTAAGTGGGTATTCAGCATAATTCTAACAAATTCACTCTTGAAAAGCACAAAACGACTAAAAAGGCTTCCAATGACCTAACCTCTCAGTGCTGTTTGATTAACAGACCCATTTATTCCACTGGCATTCTAAGTGATGAGATGATATAGCCGAGGCCAGAAATATCTTGTAAATGTTTTCTCTCAACCCCTCTGCTCTGCTTACTTCAGTACCAGTTTCTCTGTCCCAAATCCTTTACTGTTCTTGAAGATCACCACATTAGGAGCTCAAAGGAGCTCATCCATCAGAGGGTACAGATCAAATAAGGGTGATTTTGAGTTGGAACACATAGCTGTACTGGGAGCCACAGGGGTAGGTGGAACCCACCAAACCTATGCTGACATTAAAAAGAATATTTGAGGAAAAGGAATAAAAATTTCTGCGATAGGCCAGGCGAAATTCAGCACAAAGAAATTTGGAAAAATAATTGAGATGATTTTTGCTGCATTCATGTGGCAACTGCACAGACTATAGTCATTAATCATCTTAAATAATTTATAATAGAATATATACCTGGAGTAGCAAAATTAAGTTTCTAACTTCTATTTTCTTCTTTAATCTTGGGATCAACCAGCCAATCATGAGAGTATTATGATTCAGGTCAATAGTGCAAAACAAAGGAAAGTTTTTTCATTGTAAAAATTAATATGCATGCAATCTGTGATGTGCATGTATGTGTCTGTCTACCTGCAAGTGTGTTTGTATGTGTGGTGTGAACCCAACCCCTATGTGTGTAAGAGATAAGGGACAGGATAGTTTTTAACCTCTCCACTCAAAACTTTTACATAAAACACAGGCCATTTTACTTGCTAGATTGTGAGTTGGAATGATACAATAAGGGTATAAAATAGACAAAGTAAAAAGAATTATTAAAAACAGCCTGGAATTTTCCATGCAATATTTAATCTGCTCATAGTTAGACCTCATTTTATGGGTCAAGTGCTCACTCCAAAAGTATCAAGAATGTACAAAATTTCCATAGTTCTACTTCAGTTCAGTCCAGTCGCTCAGTCGTGTCCAACTCTTTGCGACCCCATGAATTGCAGCACGCCAGGCCTCCTTGTCCATCACCAACTCCCAGAGTTCACTCAAACTCACGTTCTACTTACATGTGCATATACCTCAAGCAGGAGGTTGCTAAATTTGCCATACGATTTCCTAGCATGGCAAAGTTTTCATTCTGACTGTTTTTAGGAGACAATTCTTCTAGAAAGATATCTGGCAAATGGTTCAAACACAATTATTTTACAAAATCATCTTCGCTCTCCCACCACGTTCTCAGGCGTCTTACTTGTGGTGTGTGCACAGGGGCCTCCAACAAGCTTTATTAATGACCAGGCTCTGCATCTCCTGAGGGTTCCCTTCTTCTCTCTGAGTAGCATTGGTTTTTAAGGCACAGACTTCCTTCTGCCCAGAAGGTAGTTTGTATACTGGTCAATTAACAGTGGCTTTGAGGAACTTCCCTAGTGGTCTAGAGGCTAAGACACCGAGCTCTCAGTGCAGGGAGGTGGGGTTTGATCCCTGGTTGGGGAACTAGATCCCACAAGCCACAACCAAAACCCAGTGCAGCCAAACAAACAGATAAATAAAAATATTAAAAAAAAAAAAAAAAGAGTGGCTTTGGGACACTGACAGCACGTGGGATTTAAGAGAGAATTCCCTTAGCTGGTTCACAGACCCAGAGGATGAAAAGCAGGCAGACCTGTGTCAGTGTCTGTTCTAGCCTCTTGAATCCAAGCAGTGTGGAATTCACCGTTTGAAAGCACTACACAGCCCCTCTACGTGGCTTAAATCGTACAAGAGATGAGAAGAACAGAAAGATTCTTCAGGAGACCTGGCAACCTGACAAATCAATCCCTTTGTTTACTTTATTATTTACTCTCTGTGTTGGGCTTCACTTCAGAGTATACAGTCCCAGCAGTGAGCAGAATAAGAAATTGCTTACAGCCCTCGGCAGATTCAATGTCATTCTCACAGCCAAAGAGAGGGATGTAAAGTCTATTTGCCTCTTAACCAAGCATTGTCCTTTCTGGATGGAGAATTCTAGTTTTACCTTCAGCTGTGAGTAATTTCCCATTGTGATTGGCTGACTTATAGTCAATTTAGTATAATTAATGCCAAATTACATTGTAATTCACCTAGAATTACAAATTAAAAGCTATATTAAGAGCAAATGAATTAATCAAAATTAATGATATTATGCTCACTTGTTTTAAGGTGTTAATAAGATAGGTCCCCCTAAAACGTTTAAACTTCAGTGCACCATCCATCACTACTTCAATTACCTGACTTCCTTGTGTGGCCAGAGGAGCTAGTGTGTGGGCATTTCTCATCAACAAGAACACACACAAAGAAGAAAAGTGCATTCAGCCTCCAGCTGGGCCGGCTCTTTTTAGCTTCTGTTCTTGAAACATAAGTAGTATCTGTACCACTCACTGAAACTGACTTCCTATAGACAAAGAGGAACAATGCAAAAAAGCCTGTGCTGTTTATCTTTAGAACTCATCAAAGATTTTTTAACCTAAGAGAATTTTTCTTTCTGGTTATGTTTTGTCTACTGCAATACTGAAATCTGTTTTCATTCCTCAGTGTGGCACCTCAAGTAACAAAGAGGTGGCCCTATTAAAGAGGAGAACCTCACCTATTTATATTTCTGAATACTGCCCATGATTACTATCTTAGAATGGCCACCTTTTCCCTCCAGGTAAGTTGAGAGATGTTCTTCTTTAGTTTTACTTGTAGCCAGTCCTGGAGGCAGGGGTGAGTGAAGCAGAGTGAAAGGATGTCGGTATTTAAAAATAAATGCCAAAGGTTCCCCAGACATCTCTGGAATATAAACAAACCTAGAGCCTCTGGGTCACTCCATGGCTAAGTTGAGAGCCTCTCCTCTAGAACACCCAGAACAGGCAATCTCTATGATCTGATATGGCCAACTGGCACAAACACCACAGCCAATGGGCACCCAACTGGCCTGGTAAGGATTCCTATAGAAATAGTCTGGCAATGCAGGACATGGGGTACAGGCTCATTTCTACCGGAAAGACACTTATCAGTTTTAATAAATTAATATTTTTCTCCCTTTCTCTTAAATCCCGTATCTAGGCCATTACTCAGATGTCATTTTCTACTACATAAATTTCTCAATTTTAATATTCATGTATAATATGACGATATCAGGATTAATAATTTCCATCTGATTCATCCTCCCTCTCACAACAGTCTGAAGACTTTCCATCACTCCCAGTCTGCAGGGCTGCAACAGAAATAACCATGTTCAAGTTCTTTTTCACACTGATCGAAATCTCTTGATCAGATTTTAAGTGATCCTCCATTATGGGCTGTCTCTTCCTGCTTTGCACTTTATCACTTTGTACCTCCAAGGAATGGAAGGCAGTTCCCTACCTCTGCCAGAGACCTCCATTCACTCCTTCTCATCAAACCATCTAGAGCCTCAATTTTCCAGGCTCTGATAAAAGAAAGACCTTCAGCTACATTTTTTTGTATGACTTTTATTAAGAGTCATTTTTGCAACTTTCTGCAAAGCAGCGCAACAGGGGAAAGTGAAAACTGGTAATTTATTAGGAAATGTAGACTGCTGGCTCACACATTTAGAGCAATATAGTCGGTTTGACTTTTGAGAAGCTGTATCAGGTACTCTGAGTTCCTGTTTTCTTAGTGATTTGGAGTATTTGAAGAGAATACAGCGAGATTTACATTGAAACCATACTGTGAAGGCAGTCAACCACTTGTCCTCTGTGAGTTTTCATTTCCTCACTTGTTAAAATTTGGGTGATAGTTGCCTTATCAACCTTAACAAGGCTGATGGGAGACTTGAATGAAATGATGTGTGTAAAAGTGCTTAAAAAGTATAAAGCTCTCTAAGGATTGTTAAAATTATTATTGGTGTTATTATTATTGATGAACTTCTGTGCCTGGCCTCGAGGTTTCTACCTCGTGTTTAGCATACAGTTTGGGTTTTATTTTTAAATCCCTGATAACCCAGGTAGCAGCAATATGACTGCAGGCTACCAATGCATAAGTAATATTCTCCAGTCATCTTTTTCTTTCTCACAGCAGCAACAACAAAAATATCAGTCTGGAAACAACATGAATCACAATGAAAATTAGAAGCAGAGAACATAAATATGTCATATCTCATAAATCACCTTGTTGTTCTGTTGTGCTCATTTAAAACAAAATAAAAGGAAGGAAAAAGAAACTATTAACTCATGCGAACAGCAGCACATGAATACAAGTTAGGTCTCCTGTAATTTCTGATAATCACTGCCCTGCATGGCCTCTTGACAATGCATAGCTCTAGCACTGAGGATTAGCTGGAGCAAAGTCCCTCTGAAATGACTGTGTCATGCATCTCTCAAAGGCACACAGTCCAGACAAACAACATCAAGACCACTAGTCAAGCTCCTTGGGGATGAGTCCTCACAAGGAATCAGCCCCATGCAGATCAGGACAAGTGACTGAATACACACTCTGGCCCCTCTGAGCAACAAGACCTGAAATAGCAGAAGCGTTCAGTGTCTAGCTGGGGGCACTCCCAGGATCAAACATTCTCCAGGCACAGCACTATTTGGAATGTCAATGACCCACTATTTATTCTCAGTGTGCTGCTGCTGCTGCTGCTAAGTCGCTTCAGTCATGTGCGACTCTGTGCGACCCCAGAGATGGCAGCCCATCAGGCTCCCCCGTCCCTGGGATTCTCCAGGCAAGAACACTGGAGTGGGTTGCCATTTCCTTCTCCAATGCATGAAAGTGAAAAGTAAAAGTGAAGTGGCTCAGTTGTATCCAACTCTTGGCGACCACATAGATTGCAGCCTACCAGGCTTCTCCGCCCATGCGATTTTCCAGGCAAGAGTACTGGAGTGGGGTGCCATTGCCTTCTCTGATTCTCAGTGTAACATCTAATAAAAACGGAGTGAAGATGCCCTGATCACATTTGTAGGAAAGACTGTAGGTATTTGGGAGGGACTGCCAGAAGCTTCAGGAAGCAAACTGAAAAATGGTACACATTTAGTTAAGATACCCAGAAAGGGCCTCTCTGAAAAAATAGAAATGATACATGCATATATGGAATTAAACTGAGGAAAGGTAGTGATATAATGAAAGACTGTAATTAGGGGGTGGGGATAAGAGTTCTCAGGCTACAATATTTTATTTCATTTCCAACTACCAAGTCTAAGAATGAGGACACTACTTATGGAGCTTTTTAATTAAATGGTCACCCACAGTCTAATTTCTTTGAGGCTTGGACTCTACTGCAGTGATTGACAAAGGTTTGCAAACCTGTTTAAGAGACTACATACAATGAACAAAAATGAACAAGAACGGACTTCCCCTGTGGTCCAATGGCTAGGACTCCACTGCGATCCCAATGCAGGGGGCCTGTGTTCGATTCCCAGGCAGGGAACTAGATCCTACATGCCACAACTAAAAAAGACCCCTCATGCTGCAACTAAAACCCAGTGCAGCCAAAGAAGTAAATATTTTTTAAAAAAGAATTAACAACAAATAAACCACTGAAGAAAAGGCAATGGGATGCTGGGTGATGTTGAAATGTCCAAGCAAAAGAATTTCATTTTCCAATCCACCCATATCATTTCAATACACCCAAAATGAGAAAGAAATCACCAGTGTATTTGGAAGAGGTCAGTCCCCACTGGGAAGCAATCAGGCACGGGGTGGGGGTGCACAATTAAGCACAGGGAGCAGAGTCAGAGTTAGCCACATGATGCAGGCGTGAAGGCGCAGAGCTGGCCTTTACCCCTTCAGCCTGCTGGCACCACACCAGCGAACAGGAAGCGCCAGCCCTTCCTAGTTTCTTTTCAAGTCACAGGATTAACTTGATGCACCTCTGTGTCCACTACACCCCAATTATTTTTGCGCTTCTATTATGAACTTGGCAGCTATGGGCCAAAGTGGGAAAAACCCAAGAATTAGAAGACGTGAGTTTGATTTCTAGCTCTGTTACTTCAGTTTCCCCATTTGTACCACAGGAGCACAAAGCAATGCAAAATGCAGGCGCATTCTGGAAACCGGGGTGTGATATTCAAATGTGGAGTGTTACGATGGTATTGTTGGACACATAGCACTGTTTGAAGTCCTTCCTTCTCCCTGGCCAGAGGTGCATCTGGGACAGTTTATCATCTTAGAGATAAAAGTCGGATGCTGAGCACATCGCTAGTGTCCTCTATTTTCCAACTATAAAGGGATAGTAGCTTTTTGTTTGGGCTCACTTTCTGGGACTCCTTTTGAGGGGAATGATTAAATCAAACCTAAGGTGGGTAGTTTGTGGAGTAGATAAAAGCCCAGGAGGTGCCTGTCAAAAAAATCACTGCATCAGAGGTTGTTGACTACTCTAAACAATATGTGACTTACATCTCTAGAGATATAAAGTGAATGTTTTACTAACAGTATGACTTACAGAGGCAAATTTCCAACTAAAACACAAGGAAAAAAATGCTGTTTTAAAAGGTGAAACTCATTTAGTATACCAATTTTCTTAGAATAAATCCAGCCTTTTATAGGGATAGTAGGATGCCTTATTATCCATTCAATACATTTTAATATGAAACTATACATAATTGTTTTTAATTTATTATTTATAGAGTATAAGAGAACAAGAAGGTAGCATTCAACACAAACCCTACAGGTACAACCTCTGGCTCTGAGGATGACAAATCAAAGACAAATGTAGACGTGATTACCCAGTCCAATTCCCCCAGCCCCAAATCACATGACATGGTTCCTCTTTGCCAAACTAAAATGGGACATGACTGGGATAAAAAAGACTTTCCCTGCCAAGGTCTGGTCTTGTCTGACATCAGTGATGTGACCACTGAATCATCTGCTCTTATTATCTACTGAAGTCCAGGCAAAGTTAGGCTCAAAACATGAGGAGGAACCCTCAAGCCAAGGTTAGTAAAGGATGAAAATCACTGATGTATAATTAACACTTATTAAATAATAAGTGCTTTTCACTGAAAGTAGGAAATAGTTAATAAAATATGAATTAAAGGTAAACAAAACCTTTCCATGTTCAGAAATAAAGCTAAGCTAAATCTCTCTAACCTGACAACTGAACACTTTTAAAGAGCTTTTTACCCCAGGATCTAACTTCTAAAACTGTGCCAAGCACATAACAGGTATACAATAAATACTCGTTTGTAATTCAACAATCTACTGTACCCATTTTTAAATATCCTTGTTTCTGCTACTTCAGAGATGAAATAATAATCCAGAGAGCTGGGTAATGGTTTAAAATCAGGATCCCTCCCAATTGGCTTGAGGATTAGCAGAGGAAATGCCTTACATTCCATGGTTTGGGGCATTTAGTAGGTGCTTCCCTAGTGGCTCAGAGGTTATAGCATCTGCCTCCAATGCGAGAGACCTGGGTTCGATCCCTGGGTCGGGAAGATCCCCTGGAGAAGGAAATGGTAACCTACTCCAGTATTGTTGCCTGGAGAATCCCATGGACGGAGAAGCCTGGTAGGCTACAGTCCACGGGGTCACAAAGCGTCAGACACAACTGAGCGACTTCACCTTCACCTTCAGTTTATACTGATGGATAGGGACTTCCCTGGCAGTCCAGTGGTTAAGACTCAATACCTCAAATACAAGGGTTCTGGGTTTGATACCTGGTCAGGGAACTAGGATCCCACATACAATGGGGCGCAACAACAACAAAAAATACTGATAGGTGGATAGCCACATTTTCTCCCTATGCTAGCAAATATAAGAATTTATGTAATATACAGATTTTCCTACAAACTACACTGTCATAGAAGGTAACTTCCCCTTTATTCTCAGAAAAGAGACTATGGTTTTTAAAAAAAAAAAAGGGCAAGAAAAAAAAAAAACAGCAGAGAACATACCATCCTGAGGAAAAAGCAGATTATCCAGTACCTCCTATGAAATGAGAACAGACCCAGTATGCGGGAGTGGAATGGAGCTGTTTCATGGTTTCACTCTAAGTTTTAGAGCAGGACCTCTGGCTCAGTAGTCTGAAACTATATGTTGAATCTAATGAGATAAATTTAACAGGCCCCTGCTGAAACAAAGTCCTAAGTCAAAGCTAAAACCTGAAAGCAAAATAAAACTGGTGGAGATTTGCCAGGTCATGGATGCCAGTGACCTCACACCCCAGCTTCCTCCTCCACTGATTTGCTCCCTTTAGTCTCCTCTTTCTTTGAACCCAATAACCAATCTGGAATCTGAGAAATTGCTGGCCTTGAACTCTAAGACCAAATTGTTGAGCTGAATTGAACTGAATTTTTAAAAAATATAAAGATTTTTTTGAGGGGACTTCTCTGTTTTTATATATCCAAAGTGTATATGCGGTAAAGTCTCAACAGTACCTGTGAATACAAAGTGAAGTTAGTGAACAGACCCAGTAGTTTCAGGCTATGGAAGGGAGAAAATAACTATTTAGGGGGGATGAAGAAGGCTCTGTGAGAGAGGACTTAAGATAAAGTTTTAAAAGGTCAAGTAGAAGAAAAGAGAGCAGACAAAAAGCATAATCTCAGGGGATTTCATAGGTTTTCAGATGCACAGAATGGTTATCACAGGCTTTAGCACAGTTTAGCAGGAAAGGGACTGAATAAGGGATAGCAGGGAAAAGAAAAAAAAAGTCTGTTCAGTTAGGATAAAGTGACAGTTCTTATGATATGTATTTAGAGACAAACTGTGTGAAGTATGGTGAATAATAAAAATTGGGCCTTTTGCCAAATAAAGTGGATATCTCGGATTACATTACCAGTAGATCAGAGAGTGGAAGAGCCACATGTGTAAGGGGGTATGTGTGTGTTTACTGAGCTCTCACTTAAGTTACCAGTTGCACATAATCAAACAGCACATCCCTCCATCTGCTTTTCTATTACTTGTCCTACTTTGTGCCAATTTTCTGTTTCCTCCCCAACACCCCTAGATTCACTGTTCTTCTTTAAGACATGGGATAAGGATTTGTCAAAGTCAATGAGCACTTTATTACAGTGAGAACGTTCCGTAATGAACAATTCAGCAATTTAATGAGATTCTGTAGATCTGTCTCCAACCTGTCCATCAAGTTTCACTTCTATAAAGTCAGCCTGACACTAATCCTCTGGCATACCCAATCTTCACTCTGGGCTGAATATTAGATTCTTCCCTGGTATATTGCACTACCAGTGTAACCTCAGCAAAAACGATGAACTTCATAGACTTGAGGTGGTATAACTGGACTGATCTGATTTTTCTCTATTGGGCTGAGTACAGAGGGAATTACTTATTTACTAAGATAATGCAAAAATAGTTTCTTATTGCTCGTTGAATGCCTAAATTGATAATATTTCTGTGAGTCTTTTAATTCTTTCTTTAGGACCAAGTCTAAGAAAATATTGCCTGCAGCAGAAAGCAGCTTTTGAGGTTCTACATTATAATATTAGTAACCTTTAGAGAGGCAATTATAGTAACTCCTATGTGAATCGCGTGAAATTTTTGGACACTCACACATCTGTACATTACCATGTTGATATCTGGCAGTGCGTTCAACCATGCCACAAAGAGAGACAGAAGCCACAGGGATGGTTGGCTACATCTCAATTTGGTTAGAAATAATCAAATGCAGAATTCATTCTAAGTCTTTTTCCCTTTGGGAAGTCAAGAAAAATATGACAATTTCTCACTTTGAATTAACCAGAGTAATTCTGATGATTTGTGCTTTCCACAGATAATTAAAATTCATGCCCCAAACTCATCCTCACCAACATTTCTGACCTCTGCCTGAACATTATGAGATATACCTAAGAAGCAGAAAATAATTTGTGGCTTCTTTTTTTCACTTACATTTTCTTGTCAAGACAGCGTGGAATACTTGAAAGATGAGGGCAGGTGTCAGCAAACATGGATTTGAAGCCTGGCTCTGCTCTGTAACCCTGAGGCAAGACACTGAAGCCTCATTTTGTTTGTCCGGAGGATGGAATGATAACAGCCATCCTTCGGGCCTGCTGTGATAACTAAGTTTGCCAACAGCCTGGGTCCTGGAAGGCCCTCAGTACACTGCAGCTCTTATCCTCACTGGTGGAAGCAATGGTGAAGATGAAAGTTGCTGATTAAAGTAAGATAAACAAAGAAATTAGGGAGAAAGGCATCAGGAAAAATAGCCATCAGGAGAATCAGATATGGGCTTCCCAGGTGGCTCAGTGGTAAAGAATCTGCCTGCCAATGCAGGAGACGTGGGTTTGATCCCTGGGTCGGGAAGATCCCCTGGAGAAGGAAATGGCAATTCACCCCAAGTATTCTTGCCTGGAGAATCGCCATGGACAGAGGAGCCTGGCAGGCTATAGTCCATGGGGTCACAAAGAGCTGGACACGACTTAGTAATTCAGTCACCACCACCAGAGAATCAGACATTTGATAATTCACAATGACCTATGACTCCAGTTCACCCAGAAATAAGTATTCTCTGAATGTCTTTTGATAAGATACAAGGTGCCTCATCTGCTAACAGAAGACTTCATATTTTTACTTGTATTCTGTATATAAATATTTTTCAAATGACCATGAAATCTTGAAGGTACAGAATCCAAGAAGTAACAAGATGGCTAGCCACTGCTTCAGAGAGGAAGACGGACAGTATACGGAGAAGCGGGGAAAGATGGGCTCTGACTGTCTTTGGAAAACTGTCAGACTAAGGTGACTGTGTGGTGACAGTTTTCCAAAGACACCGTGTGGATTGTTCAAGTATAGTCACTGGAGATGAGCACAGTGGATTTCAATTGAATAATCAACTTGAAAACACAAAACATTCTCTGTCCCCTAAACAAAGGGTATCTGAAAGGAATGCTATGCCAGGTAGAACGGCAGGGCACAGGAAAACAGCAATGAGCACAGAATGAAGGAAGGAAAGAGATTTTCCCAATGCGAAGCAGCAAGAGCTTCATCTCCTTTAAGGTCCCAGCTGCTCTCTACTGTAACAAAGGCCTGTTTCTGAACTGTTTACCGGAAAGCCCAGAATTTGTTCTGATTCCATTGGTCTTAAATAGGCATAAATACCACTTTACAGTCTGTCCTTCTCATATTCAGCTTCAGTAACTATGTTTGGCAAGAGAATAAAAACCCTTGGCTCTTTCTGATGTAACCCCGTTAGGTTCTGGAAAGCCACGGTGAGGGTCTGCGGAATCTTACCTATGATTCCCAGTTAAGCTGAGCGGGATGAAGCGTCAAGGGCTGGTGGTCTCCAATTACTTGCCCATCAAGGACATGCCTTCTAAGACTTCGACTCCGATGTGGAGCAAACCAGACAAAAAGTTGTCATTGTTCCTCCATCCTTTAACTTTTAATCATTTCATGACTTTGCGCTGAAGGAGGACCCATGAGTGCCCTTACCTGCCAGATCTGCTCTTCGCTCAAGGAGGTCAGGCGGTCGCTCTTCAGTACCTCCTGAAGCAGACAATAAGGCAGCGTTAGAATGTCCTCCGGCCGACTCTTCAGGAGCTCAGAGAGGTGTTTCACTAAGAAATCGATCACTGCCTTCTCCAACAAAGTGAGGTTAAAGAGGTCAGCAAGTCTGTACAGATCCAAGTAATTAAAGCTATTTAATTCCTGGGTGTCAAAAAAATAAAAATAAAAATGGAAAAAGATCTCTTAGAAATCAATCCAAGAAATAATAAGCAAGAAATTCACACTCCCCGAAGTTTGCATGACAGGAGTGGGAGAAAGGGAACTACACAAAACAACAAAATCCTCATTACAAGGCTCTGGACAGAGAGCCAGTATTCTAGAATTTAACATTTCCCCCCCTTATTTTGGCCCTCTTAAAACCCATGTACTTAAAGACCTCTTAATAAAGGGACTGAAAGAGATTTCTGGTTTCACTGGCAAAAATGTTACTTTGCAACCTTTTAGGAACATTTTCCCAATGAAAACAATTTTTTTCATTTTATAGCTCTCAGGTGACACATTTTTTCCACTAAAGATAAAATGAGAGCAGGTAGAGTGGGAGCCCTACTCTTTTTCCAAAACCTCAAATTAAACACAGAGTTAAAAACAACTGACAATGAATTAAAACAAAGATTTTTACATGAAAGTCTCAGGGAATGAGGAAATCTCACAGAAAAGATTCCTGTCCTGAGTAATTCTATATTGAATGCACCTGAGATGAACGATTTATAATTGTTCTTTGCTTTTATAAACTTCAGACAGTCAATGGCAATCTTTTCAAAGAGTTTCTGTTACAATACTTTATTGTGAGAGGGTGGGGTGGGATTTTACCTGTCTCTACAAATTCTCAAACTCATAGCCAAGCTATAAAATAATGCCCCCAGAAGTAGGACATCTGTGAAATCTCTGCCTTGTAACTCTGCAAGAACCATAGTTGGCATGCAGGTTTGTTGGTAGAAAACTGACCTATTTCAAGTAGACTGAGAGTGGGCTCTTAGTTCTCATTTTCAACTTGCAATTATTATTACTATATTTCCCAGTAACTTAAGGAATGCAGAACGCCATCGGATGGCTATTTTAGTCCATTGACTGATTTATTTTCAACATACTTAGCCCTGTTTTTAGTAATCTAAAAAGTATTAAGAACTCTAAGACCTATATATTCTAATATATCTGTTTCCATAACAGTTTAAGGTTTAAAGGAATATGTGCTAAACAGGCACTGTCCCACATGGTAGAGCCTACTAGCCAGCCACACGTACCTATTCAGCATCTGAAATATAGCCAGTGTGATTTGAGATATGCTGTGTTAAATATGGGCTTCCCAGGTGGCGCAGTGCTAAAGAATTCACCTGTCAATGCAGGACACATGGGTTCAATCCCTGGGTTAGGAAGATCCCCTGGAGGAGGACATGGCAACTCACTCCAGTATTACTTGCCTGAGAATCCCATGGACAGAGGAGCCTGGCTGGGTACACTCCATGGGGTCACAAAGAGTCTGACGTGACTGAGTGACTGAGCATGCATGCATGCATAATGTTAAATATATATGAAAGCAAAGAGGAGGAAAAATAGAATGTAAAATGTCTCAATAATTTTTATATTGATTATATGTTGAAATGGTATTACTCTGGATATAGCAGATTAAATATATCATTAATTTCACCTGTTTTTATTTTTACTTTTAATGCAGCTACTAGAAAATTTAAAATATATATGACTTCCATTATGTTTCTACTGTGCAATGTTTTTCTAAATAATGAAAAGTATAGTTACGATATAAAAACAGGTCTCAGAGTAACAGTTGCATCATCATCACAACCACCTGATTCTTTTTCTTTAGATTCTATTTCTTTTGGTGGGAGATGACACTTTAATTACATTCCTAACAGGAGTCAAGCTACATGACTCAGTAATCAGACATAAGATTCTGGCTCTTAATAGCTCTATTTGCCAACACAATTGAAAAAGAATAAATAACTTGTCTTTGAAATGAAGTTTACCACAGTTAACCACTAAAATTCATTACAACTCAAAATATCTAAGGGTCCACTCACAGCCACTCAATTAAAATATGCTGGCTTTCCATTCAGCAGATTTTATCAAAAGAATACTGCAGATTCTGCCTCTAGCACCAATTTTTTAAAGTACTGTTTAAACTCATCCTCCAAGTCTTACCTTTTCAGATTGGTAAATTCTACTATGGAAGCAAAGAATATGTAATCCTTGCACAAGGAACTTCTACAGCCAACTTTAGGACCATCTTCTTGGAATGAGTAAGTTATTTCTAGTCAGTACATCTAGGAAGCAAGTTTAACTGCTTCTGGGTCTTGGATACGATTTTAGCTTCCAGGTAAGTCACTCTGCAGCCTTCCCTGGCAGCTCAGCTGCTAAAGAATCTGCCTGCAATGCCGGTAGCCTGGGCTGGATCCCTGAGTTGGGAAAATCCCAAGGAGAAAGGAGAGACTACCCACTCCAGTATTCTGCCCTGGAGAATTCCATGCAGTGTAGAGCCCATGGGGTCGTAAAGAGTCGGCACGACTGAGCGACTTGGCTACTGCTACTAAGTCACTCTGCAGTCCCTCAGAAGCGTGGGGTGTCAGCGCCTTCCAGGCACCGGGACGCACACCTAAACCTTGCCTCAATTCAGTGGGCAGCGGCCAGCACCACGCAGACAGACGAGCATGCGCAGAGGCAGAAACAACCAAGCTCGGCAAAGATGAACGCGCACAGTACAGGGGCGGTGTGTTTTTTTCCCACTCTTTCTGCCAAAAAGGTGTACATGACCATGAGTTTGGGGCTGGATTATGCAGTAGCAATCAAATATTCTTTTAAAAATATCTTTGTATAGAGATTGCTGCTAAGTCATAGAGATACTGGGTTTCTTCTGATTAGAAGTCAGTCCAGTTCAAAATTGCAGCGGACCAGAGTATAAGACAGGATTTTTAAAAATGTGTTTCTCTTATGCTGTGTTCCTTTTGAATGTAATCATTTAATTCCTACTTCCACAGTCCTGAAATATTTTTGTTCCCTAAGGGTATAATTTTATATCACTCCCAAATCCAGTCTAACAAAGCATTTGATATTAGTGGAGAACAAAGGCTAAATGGACAAGTGTCAATGCTTGAGTGAAGAGCAAAGGCAAACTCAACTGACGTACTGGTGTACGAGAGAAACAACAGTTAAAGTCTGCTCCCTGCCTTTACCTTTTCATTTCACCTCTCTGCTACTTAAAAGCATAATTTCCCCAAATCGCCAGTGCTCTCTCTGCCAAAGCTTTTGGTTGCCCTTGCTAGGCATACTTAGCACCTCAGTAGTCACACTGTGTAAAGTGGGGAACTGGGAGGAAAAAAGAAAACCTTCACTGAGGTCTTGATACCACAATATACATCCCTCCTGCTGGGGCCATGTGCTCATGTGAGTCTTGAGCAAAATCATCGCTTCTTGCTCTATTGGCTGAGACCATGTGCAAGCAAAAAATAATGCTGCTTTTAAGGATTCCCGTTAATGTGATGGGGGAGGTGGGAAGCAATGGTTAAACTGCACTGAATGTTCATATATAATTCTCTGCATGGAAAAAAAATCATCACTGTTACAGAAATAGTGCCATTATGTGTTTGGTTATAAACAGCAATATATTTGTTCATTGCATAAAACTCAGGAAGTACAAAGTATGGAAAAGAAAACAAAAATCACTCCTATTCCACCATGCAGAGATAATCACTATTAATGTTTCTGCACATATTTCTAGACTTTTTTTGAAAGAACTCTTTTATATATATAAGAAAGAGAAAGAACAATTGTATTCAGGAGCAGAACAAACCATCAACAGCCACAGGCACTCAGAGGCAATCCAGGTTGGTGGAGAAGAGCAAAGCCCACAGAATCAGGTAGACCTGGTTCAAATCCAGGGTGTTAATTATTATTGTTGGCTATGACCTTGGATCAGTCACTAACCTCTGTTATTCCTCATTTACAAAATGGAGAGTCCACCCAGTTCATGTTGTTATAGAGATGACAGAAAAGCACTTACCACACAGCTTGGTCCATAGAAAGCAGACAGTAGATTTGGCAGGCAAGGAACAATTAAAGTACATTTGAGCACTGCTGTCTGGCATCCATAAACTCTAATTCATCACTGATGCAAGGAGGGCAAAGTGAAGAATGTGGTTCCTTCATGTATCAAAGTCTTAAATAAGCTGCACCAGTAAGTCAGGGAAAAGGAGGCAAGCCAAGTAAAAACCATACAATTGAGTCATAAATTGATTACATGTTAAGGCCTCCCACTTCTATATTAGCCCAAACCTCTCTCCTAAGCTCTGAATTCATTTTCCCAACTGCAGATAAGAGGACATCTTCTCTTGGATATTTCACAGCCATTCTGAACTCAACATACCAATGCTGAACTTATATTTTGCAAACCTGTATCTTCTCCTACATCCCTCTTTTAGGAGAATGACCACATTCTGTCCCCACAGCAGGGTCCCCAAAGGTGGGCCATATTACTCCCTCATAGCCAGCTGGTCCCCAAGTTCTGTTTGCTCTTCCTCCTTAGCACTTCTTGTTCTGTTCATCATCTCCTATCCAGACTTTCTACAATAGGGTCCTGAATTGCAATTTCCTTCTCCCAGTATCAGACTCTCAATCCTCTCTTTTTACAAGAATCTAACCATACTGATCATCTGTTTAAAACCCATCAACAGGCATCCATCTGCTTAACGGAGAAAATTCCAAACTAAGTTACAATGCATAGTCTTCCATAACCTGCTGACCTAGTTACCCTGTAGCATAGCAGTCCTAAACACCTTCACTAGGCTTCCACCATTTCAATGACCTATACATTCACGTCATGTGCCAGAACCACACCAGGCATAAATAAAACAGAGATGAAGAAAAACAGGCAGGTCCTAGGCTTCATAAGATGTATAATCTATTGGAAGAGTAAGCCATTAATAAAAAGTGTTGAAAATGAATGGAAATTATCACTGAGGTAAAGGTTACAAAGGGTAGAACAGAGAGCTATAAATGCCCAACAACTAGATTTGACCTGGAGTGGAAAGATACTAATGGTGTCCCAGAGAAGCCAACTTGCAGCTGATAACTGAAGAAGGGCAGATTAACTTGGCAAAGGATGGGGGGGCTGCATATTAACTATATTTTCTTGTTGGCTGTATCTTGATGCTCTGGCATCAGGGGCCTGACTGACTGGGGAGAGACCACCTCTCCCTTGGGATAGCCAGTTTTTAGAAGGATGCACCTTTCATATGCAGGGTAACTAATCAAGAGCCCAAACTGCCACCCACCTCCTCTAGCTGGCTCCTACATTCCAGGTGTCAATATTCCACTGCATTCCCAGGTGTCTCAAGTGATAAAGAACCCACCTGCCAATGCAGGATCCACAGGAGATGCAGGTTTGATGCCTGGGTTGAGAAGATCCCTTGGAGGAAGAATTGGCAGCCCACTACAGTATTCTTGCCTGGGAAATCCTATGGACAGAGGAGCCTGATGAGCTAAAGCCCATGAGGTCCAAAGAGTTGGACACTACTGAAGTGACTGAGCACGCACGCACTCAATGAACCTAGGGCTAAGTAGCAGACACCTAGAGACGGCCATTATACCTTAGACTGGATAAGCCTGCTTATCAGCCTTGTCTTTCCTGAGGAAGCCACAACAAATGCTCTTGCCCACTATTTCCCTTCACTCCTTCCACCTCCTGGTCAACCCTGGCACTTCCCCCTGTGGCCCCATGGGCTTTGCCATGCTGCTATCTTGGGAACTGTAACAAAGTACTCTTTCAATGGCAGTGATCTCCTGATTGGTTGGTTTTACCATCAGTTCAGTTCAATTCCTCAGTCGTGTCTGACTCTTTGTGAACCCATGGACTGCAGCACACCAGGCTTCCCTGTCCATCACCAACCCCCCGAGACTGCTCAAACTCGTGTCCATTGAGTCAGTGATGCCATCCAATCATCTCATCTTCTGTCATCCCCTTCTCCTCCTGCCTTCAATCTTTCCCAGCATCAGGGTCTTTTCAGATGAGTCAGTTCTTCACATCAGGTGGCCAAAGTATTGGAGCTTCAGCTGCAGCATCAGTCCTTCCAATGAATATTCAGGACTGATTTCCTTTAGGACAGACTCCTTGGTTGGAACTCCTTGAAGACCAAGGGACTCTGAGGAGTCTTCTCCAACGCCACAGTTCAAAAGTATCAATTCCTTGGTGCTTACCTTTCTTTATAGTCCAACTCTTACATCCATACATGACTACTACATAGCTTTGACTAGATGGACCTTTGTTGGCAAAGTAATGTCTCTACTTTTTAATATGCTGTCTAGGTTAGTCACGACTTTTCTTCCAAGGAGCAAGCATCTTAATTTCATGGCTGCAGTCACCATCTGCAGCAATTCTGGAGCCCCCCAAAATGAAGTCTCTTAACTGTTTCAATTGTTTCCCCATTTGCCATGAAGTGATCAGACCAGATGCCATGACCTTAGTTTTCTGAATGTTGAGCTTTAAGCCAACTTTTTCACTCTCCTCTTTCACTTTCATCAAGAGGCTTTTTAGTTCCTCTTCACTTTCTGCCATAAGGGTGGTATCATCTGCATATCTGAGGTTACTGATATTTCTCCCGGCAATCTTGATTCCAGCTTGTGCTTCTTCCAGCCCAGCGTTTCTCATGATGTACTCTGCATATAAGTTAAATATGCAGGGTGACATTATGCAGCCTTGACATACTCCTTTCCCTGTTTGGAACCAGTCTGTTGTTCCATGTCCAGTTCTAACTGTTGCTTCTTGACCTGCATACAGATTTCTCAGGAGGCAGGTCAGGTGGTCTGGTTTTCCCATCTCTCAGAATTTTCATAGTTTGTGGTGATCCACACAATGGCTTTGGCATAGTCAATAAAGCAGAAGTAGATTTTTTTCCCAGAACTCCCTTGCCTTTCCGATTATCCAATGGATGTTGGCAATATGATCTCTAGTTCCTTTGCCTTTTCTAAATCCAGCATGAACATCAGCAAGTTCACAGTTCATGTACTGTTGAAGCCTGGCTTAGAGAATTTTGCTAGCATATGAGATGAGTGTAGTTGTGCAGTAGTTTGAGCATTCTTTGGCATTGCCTTTCTTTGGGATTGGAATGAAAACTGACCTTTTCCAGTCCTGTGGCCACTGCTGAGTTTCCCAAATTTGCTGGCATATTGAGTGCAGCACTTTCACAGCATCATCTTTTAGCATTTGAAATAGCTCAACTGGAATTCCATCACCTCCACTAGCTTTGTTCGTAGGGATGTTTCCTAAGGCCCACTGGACTATGCATGCCAGGATGTCTGGCTCTAGGTGAGTGATCACACCATCATGATTGTCTGGGTCATGGAGATCTTTTTTGTATAGTTCTTCTGTGTATTCTTGCCACCTCTTCCTAATATCTTCTGCTTCTGTTAGGTCAATACCATTTCTGTCCTTTATTGTGCCCATCTTTGCATGAAAAGTTCCCTTGGTTATCTCTAATTTTCTTGAAGAGATCTCTAGTCTTTCCCATTCTATTGTTTTCTTCTATTTCTTTGCACTGATCACTGAGCAAGGCTTTCTTATTTCTTCTTGCTATTGTTTGGAACTCTGCATTCAACTGGGTATATCTTTCCTTTTCTCCTTGCCTTTCATTTCTCTTCTTTTCATAGCTACTTGTAAGGCCTCCTCAGACAACCATTTTGCCTTTTTGCATTTCTTTTTCTTGGGGATGGTCTTGATCACTGCCTCCTGTATAATGTCATCAATTTCTGTCCATAGTTCTTCAAGCACTCTATCAGATCTAATCCCTTGAATCTACATATCACTTCCACTGCATAATCAGAAGGGATTTGATTTAGGTCATACCTGAATGATCTAGTGGTTTTCCCTATTTCCTTCAATTTAAGTCTGAATTTTGCAATAAGGAGTTCATGATCTGAGCCACAATCAGTTTCCAATCTTTTTTGCTGACTCTATAGAGCTTCTCCATCTTTGGCTACAAAGAATATAATCAATCTGACTTCGGTGTTGGCCATCTAGTGATGTCCATGTGTAGAGTCTTCTCTTGTGTTGTTGGAAGAGGGTGCTTGCTATGACCCATGTGTTCTCTTGGCAAAACTCTGTTAGCCTTGCCCTGCTTCGTTTTGTACTTCAAGGCCAACTTTGCCTGTTACTCCAGGTACCTCTTAACTTCCTACTTTTTCTTTCCAGTCCTCTATAATGAAAAGGACATCTTTGGGGGGGGGGGTGTTAGTTCTAGAAGGTCTTGTAGGTCTTCATAGAACCATTCCACTTCAGCTTCTTCAGCATTACTGGTTGGGGCATAGACTTGGATTACTGTGATATTGAATGGTTTGCCTTGGAAACAAACAGAGATCATTCTGTTGTTCTTGAGATTGCATCCAAGTACTGCATTCCACACTCTTCTGTTGACTATGATGGCTACTCCATTTCTTCTAAGGGATTCTTGCCCACAGTAGTAGATATAATGGTCATCTGAGTTAAATTCACCCATTCTAGTCCATTTTAGTTCACTGATTTCTAAAATGTTGATGGTCACTCTTGCCATCTCCTGTTTGACCACTTCTAATTTGCCTTGATTCATGGACCTAACATTCCAGGTTCCTATGCAATACTGCTCTTTATAGCATCAGACTTTAATTCCATCACTAGTCACATCCACAACTTGGTGATGTTTTTGCTTTGGCTCTGTCTCTGCATTCTTTCTGGAGTTATTTCTCCATTGATCTCCAGTAGCATATTGGGCACCTACTGACTTTGGGAGTTCATCTTTCAGTGTCCTATCTTTTCACCTTTTCATACTGTTCATGGGGTTCTTAAAGCAAGAATTCTGAAGTGGTTTGCCATTCTCTTCTCCAGTGGATCATGTTTTGTCAGAACTCTCCACCATGACCCGTCTTCTTGGTTGGCCCTACACAGCATGGCTCATAATTTCATTGAGTTAAACACGGCTGTGGTCCATGTGATCAGTTTGGTTAGTTTTCTGTGATTGTGGTTTTCATTCTGTCTGCCTGCAGATGGATAAGGATAAGAGGCTTATGGAAGCTTCCTGATGGGAGAGGCTTACTGAGAGGAAACTGGGACTTGTTCTGATGGGCAGGACCACTGCTCAGTAAATCTTTAATCCAATTTTCCATTGATAGGCAGGGCTCCCTGTTGTTTGACCTGAGGCCAAACTATGGTAGAGGTAATGAAGATAATAGTGACCTCCTTCAAAAGGTCCCATGCACGCAGTGCTACTTTCAGTGGCCCAGACTCTGCAGCAGGGCACCGCTGACCCACATCTCCGTCAGAGACTCTTAGACACTCACAGGCAAGTCTGGGTCAAGTCTGTTGACTACAAATGGTGGAGCAGAAGGACGTGCACTCATCTTCTCCTGCGAGAACTCCAAAATTACAACTCACTGCTGAACAACCATTGACAGAATGCTGGAGCCTACCAAAAAAAGATACCCCATGTCCAAGGGCAAAGGAGAAGCCCCAGCAGGAGGAGGGGCAAAATCACCTTTAGAATCAAACCTCATACGTGCCAGAGACGGTTGGAGGGCTCTAGCAAGCCTTGTGTGCACCAGGACCCAGAGACCCCACAGAGACTGAGCCAGAACTGTGTTTGAGTGTCTCCTGCGGGGGTATGGATTAGCAGTGGCCTGTTGCAGGGGCAGAGAGCCACCAGAATTTACACAGGACTGGGGAAACAGACTCTTGGAGGGCACAATCAAAACCTTGTGTGCACCAGGACCCAGCAGAAAGGAGCAGATGCCACAAGAGGCTGGTTTCACCATACCTGAATAATAATAAAACCTACATTTTAAAACAGGATGGTGATGGGATTGAAGGAGAATACTCCAGAAGAAGCAACACTTGGCAAAATTCCTATGGATGAGGAATCATGTCTCCATCTTTCTATCTGACCTTACCTGAAGTAGTACGTCCCCCTCTTCTCCATGTCTCCCTCTATCACATTACTGCATTTTCTTTGCCTTGAGCATGCATCACTATCTGAAATTATCTTCATTTATTTGCCTTATTCATGATGTGTGTGTCCCCTTTCCCAAGTTCTACAGGAAAAGGGACTTATCTCTTTTATTCACTGCTATACCCCTAATGCTCCAAACACTGCCAGGCACATAGGGCTTCAAGCCATACTGACTGAATGAATGAATCCATTTTACTTTTCAGCTGCCCTTGTTCAGGTCGAACTGACCACTTTCTTCTTTGTGCCTCCACCCTGTCCTCTGTAGATTTCTAGCAGTCCACTTGTCACTGTAAGCAAATGCTCTTTGATTACAGATCTGTCTACTAAATCTAAAGTGCTTGGTGCCAAGGACTGTATTGTGCCCCTGGTGTTTATCAGGGAACAGATGCTCAATACACAGGAGTATAATGAAAGAAGAGCCATGAGCTTTTTCCATGTATTTATAACCAAGCAACACCAGAACGGGCCATGCCTCTCCAACATGTCCCAGGTCAAGTCTGTTGACTACAGATATTTTGAATATCATCCAAACTGGCCATTTTCATACCTCACTGGCCTCCCTCATCTTCCCTGTCTCTTTCTGGTCTTCCTTCCTACACATACACAAGGCAAACTAGTGGCCAGTTTTCCAAATGGGAAAATTGTTACTAGTATCTAGAGTTGAAAGTGTTTAAAGACAAGCACAATATAATAGTTCTGCTGTGAAAAAAAAATTCAAATATTTCAATCCACCCAAAATTTCTTTTTAGCCCAAGAAAATTACTTTCACTATCAACTGGCTATTCAGATCAAAGTAGCTTTTTTCAAATGATACTTTCTAGTTATGAGATTGTCTCCCTTCTCTTATATACTGTGACTTAGAAATCCAAGTAACTCAGTAGAGGCAGTGGTTCTGAATTGAAGTTACAGCTCAGCAACAAGAAACTCTCTTGAGTAAAAGGAAATTCTTTTATTTTTCTAAAAAGGTTTCATTTCTGTCACACTGCTTCTCACTTGAAATTTAGTTTCTATTCAGAAGTATGGTGTATACATTGTTGTTCTTTGGGGAATCTTTTTAAATAGTATTTATTTTCCTCTGGTTTAGGGCTATTTGGCTTCTCTCTTCCCTTCTATTTGTTTCTTATAGTGTGAATGACAAGTTAAATAACAGAAGAAGAGCCATAAAATGTGTCCCCAATACTATACTAGCTATGGAAGAAATACCAGTTTTGCAAGTACAATAGTTCTTAAACCTTATATATTCCCCCAATTCAGTCTTTTGGTGTGGCCTATTTCCTTAATTAATTAAAAATGTTTACTCCCCAGATTAACTATTGAATACACAGTAGGGGAAAAAAAGCACAGGAAAGGAAAATGCTATTAGTTCGGCTTATATTCAAAGGTAATGACTTTTGTGAGGCAAATTATCAGGTGGCAAGGATGTGAGTGAAAGTCGGGGCAGTTTAGGGCTGTGGGTGAACTCTCTGGCCCTTTATCAAACCAAGGGAGACAGAATAAGTCCATTTTTGTGATGGATGGCAGAGTTCTCATCTGGAACTGAGCGCCTGGTCTTTATGGATTAGCAAGTGTCTTTCAATATCCTAACTAAGCAAGTATTAATAATTAGTGATGAAAGTTCATACAAGACAAAAGAAAATCAGAGAAGATTTAAGCCTATCCCTGAACCAGTGTCACCCAGACAGTGCACTCTAATACACGTTCTTGACCAGGAGAAAATGGTGCAGCCTTATAGCTGAGGTCTGTGAGTTCACTGTATATAACCCACAGCCTAGCTTATGTCCACAGCCTAGAGACACGTGTTGATGCGTAACAACACTGATACAAGCTGGAAACCAACAATGCGCATTTCTAATACGTAGTCTGTCTTTGTTTCAGATACATTCACATGTATCCTGGCCTAACTGTCAGCAACCCCTGGCCCATCCAGCACTGCAGTTTAATCATAGCCCTGGCACGGGAATTATGCAGAGCCCAGAAAATACTTGTCGTCTTGTGACTACATCTACTGTAGAGTATCCCTAATGTCAGCCCCACAAATACTCTACCTCAAATCTAGGAGTCCATGTTAAAATGACAAGATTGGGAAATCTAATGAAGATGCTTTAATACCTTGTCACCTCATGTAATTCTGAGACCATTATTGACTTGCAAAACAAAAGTGAGCATCAACAACCTGTACATAGGAATGGAAAACTATGAATTATGCTCAAGATAAACAACCTCTCTCAAGGTCAAGTTAAAAGTAATGCTCTTTTGATTTCTTAAATTCCCCACCCCTCCCTCCCAAGAAGACCAAACTGACCAAATTTTTCTAGGTAATAATACTTAAAAGATTGACTATTTTGACAATGCTGTGTTTCATCGTTATAATTATAACCTTTCTTCTCCAACTATTGATCCCCTTCATGTATACCTCCCTTCAAAATGTCACCTCAATTACCACATGTCAATACTTTACTAAGATAAAGATGGTCAGGAGAGAGAGGTGGTTTCTATGCCTCTCATCTAATCGCATGCATGAAACTTGGAAGTTCTGTTATAAAATGTTGATAATGTCTGAGGATGTCTCTAAATGAAGTCACTCTTGCTACGGAAGTCAAGAAATCTTAAAAAAAAAAAAAAAACACTATTCGCAAATAGATTCAAAATACCCTGATACAGTTACTCTACGTGTAAAACCAGTATGATTTGATTTTTAGCAAGTTAACTAGAAGTAAAAACACTATATTGGCAGCTTATAGAGACCAAGTACCAAGTCAGACATAGTAAATATGAAGCTTTTGGTGACTAAGTTCTCATGTTTCCCACTTCAAGTCTACCGTCACATCCTAATGAACTTGTCACTAGGCTGTTCATGCAGATATCTTCCAGTAAGTAAAAAGCTTCCAGTAAGGTAGTGGAAACAGAGTCAGACTTTATTTTGGGGGGTTCCAAAATCACTGCAGATGGTGACTGCAGCCATGAAATTAAAAGACGCTTACTTCTTGGAAGAAAAGTTATGACCAACCTAGATAGCATGTTGAAAAGCAGAGACTGTACAATACCAATGACAATGTTTATCACAGATTGTAATTTTAAAATATTTGTTGGATTATGAATTTTAAAAACCAATACATTTGTTTTTTGTATTTTGAGAGTTATGTTTTATTTGGTGGGAATTTTTAGGACTTCAAGCCCAGGAGAGAGCATCTCAAGTGACCCTGAGAGAACTACTCTGCGGAGGCAAGGTTCTCTGAAAGGGTGAGGAGGGAGGAGTCAGGTTATATAGAAGTATTACAACAAAGGAAAGGTTTTCTGAACATCAGAAGATTACTGTTAATTAAAGAAAACCAGAGATCTCAAATTAAGGAATTCAGTGCTTTTCTACATATGGGAAGATGTAAGAGTCTGGGCTTACCAAAATCCTTCCTTTCTTTGTGAAAAACCACATCCTGAGCTCCCTTGGGGCTCACCGTAGGGAGCGACTGCAGTCCTGGTGGCTGCTGGATCACAGGTATTTGTCCCCTTCCTCGGTGCCCTTAGGCTCAGGAACTCACATGGGAGGGCTGCAATCACTGATGAGTGTGACATCCTTGTTACTGATATGGTAGAGAATATTCCTATTCCCAGTCTCTCCCCTTGGTCAGGAATTTGACCAACATGTGGGAGACATTTCATGACAAATTTTGTCCCATGGTGCTGGGAGACTCCTCCCAGATTAGGCTAAAGTTCTCATTGATATGCCACTCCAGGTGTTAATTTCCAGAGTAGGCTCTTTGACAGATTATAAAATGTTCTCTGGATCTGCTATCTTCTAACCTAGTATAATCCAGGAGATACTTCCCTCATAATTAAAAAAAAAATAATAATTCTTTTTTTTTTTTTTAAAGCATATCCATGACTTCAAGTGGAAAGAGGAAAAGACAATTTGGTTATAGGTCTGATTTTACAACAGAGAAACATTAACTGATTGCTCACAATTTACTGAGAAAGGTACTTTCAAATATTAAATCTGAACTTCAATATTAGATCTCTCTTGATGCAAGGAGATCCAACCAGTCCATTCTAAAGGAGATCAGCCCTGGGTGTTCTTTGGAAGGAATGATGCTAAAGCTGAAACTCCAGTACTTTGGCGACCTCATGCGAAGAGCTGACTCATTGGAAAAGACTCTGGCGCTGGGAGGGATTGGGGGCAGGAGGAGAAGGGGACGACAGAAGATGAGATGGCTGGATGTCATCACCGACACGATGGATATGAGTTTGAGTGAACTCCGGAGACGGTGATAGACAGGGAGGCCTGGCGCGCTGGGATTCATGGGGTCGCAAAGAGTCGGACATGACTGAGTAACTGAACTGAACTGAACTGATGCTAACTACCCATCATGGCTTTTATATAACTTATAAACATGGGGGAACACCCACTTGTGCCAGATGTATCAGGCCTGGCTTCCACGGTGAATCTTGCGTCTTCTATCTTTTCACAGGCCTCTTAGAATGCTGAAAGGAACCTTATTTCTCTCTGTACTGAGTGATAATAGAACATATAAATGTCTATGCTGTATACCAAAAGTATAACAAACACCATCAGTGCTGGGAAAGAGGATGACAACCAGGATCAGATTCCTCTTCCTAAGAAAGTCAAACCACTCTAGCTGGAAAGCCCATTCCCTCTGCTGACTTCTAATTTCAGCAACTATTTGTATACTTGAACCATTTACTCGGCCCTTGTGCATAAAGGTGCAGACTGAATCTGTACTTCTTTAGATCTTCCTCTCTGACTTCATCAAGTGGCTACTTTATAAATTTTGTTTGGTGGAGAGTGAATAAATAATAAAGATTACCAGATCTTTAAAAATTCAACTTTTACTGCCTTTACTTCTTAGTCTACAGGGAAAACACTGATTATCCTACTTTTCTAAAAGTATTCTAATATTTAAAAATATTTGAATAATTTATCCTATACTAAATAAACTGATTAAATATTTTTAATATATAAATATTTAAAATCCTAGAATGTTAGCCACACTGGAAATAAATATGGTAGCCCAGGGGGCTTCTCTGGTGGTCTGGTGGTTACGAATCCACCTGCCAGTGCAGGGGACATGGGTTTGATCCTGTTGGGGAAAACCCACACGTTGCAGAGCAACTGAGCCTGTGCACCACAACTACTGAGCCTGTGCTCTAGAGCCTGGGAGCCACAACTACTGAGCCCACGCACCGCAACTACTAAAGCCTGTGTGCCTGGAGCCCACGCCCCACAAGAGAAGCCACCACAATGAGAAGCTCGTGCACGGCAAGGAAGAGCAGCCTCCACTCTGTGCAGCTAGAGAAAGCCCACACACAGCAACGAAGACCCAGCGCAGCCAGAAATAAAATAAAGAAACACCCAAACATGGCAGCCCAGAGAGAGAGAGAACACAGTTATTGCCTAAGCTTTTCACAACTATCTGTTGTTTTGGGGCTACAGTTCAATAGGAGGTATATTGCTATTCTTTATAACTGAGAAAAATTGTAAGTTCAATTTCTGAATGTTTATTTGAGTTTATAATTTTATACTTTCCTTGTCTCCTTCTCTAGGTTGTAAGTTGTGTGGACAAGGAACTAGCTGCATCTTCAGTCTGGTGTGGCAGGGAAAGCATATGCGTTGAAGCTGATACACGTGGATGGCCTTAGCAAGTGATGAACTTCTCAGTAGGAAAATGGAAAAAGGAAGTCCAATTCTTTGAATGGAAAAGGTGAGTCCAATTTTTTCATTAGGAAAATGGGAATGGTGATCGGGGGGAAGGATTGCCAAAACCATATGTAAAGGACCTTCTGCATAGTAGATGCTCAACATCGCAGCTCTCTCACTATTGTTATTTATGGGCTTCCGTTGTAGCTCAGTCGGTAAAGAATCTGCCTGCAATGCAGGTGACCTGGGTTTGATTACTGGGTCAGGAAGATCCCCTGGAGGAGGAGATGACAACTCGCTCCAGTATTCTTGCCTGGAGAATCCCATGAAGAGAGGAGCCTGGCAGGCTACAGTCCATGGGGTTACAAGAGTCAGACACGACTTAGTGACCAAGTCCCCATTATTGTTATTCCTTTTTAAATTATTATTAATCTTCTTAAGCTATAGCTTTGTATATTCTACAAATTTTACTCACAGGGCAAAGAGAGGAAAAATGCTGAATGTCTAAAATAGACTTTATGTTTCTATAAAGGACAGCAAAAATCACAGTTATTGTAAACCATTGTTACTTTTGTACTTACAAAACACTTTATCAGAGATAAAGGGAGAACAGATTGAGACATTATACCAGACCATCACCAGCTAGGTATTACTAGAACGTACTCTGGTTCCCATGCTCTGTATTACATACAGCCAAAAAGGCACACAGAGAAATCTAAGGATGGAGGAGCTGCATTTCTTTATGACCTTATTTGAAAGATAAACTCCTTGGGGAAATACAATTTATTCAGATTATCAAGACCCTGCTGTGCAAATCTACAGTCTGGGAGCACACTATGGAGATCAAAAAATATTTACTTTATTCTGTTGGGTATAAAAGCTTTTAATGAATGCATAATTAAGGCAAAAAAGAGTGTATACAGCTTTAGAAATTCCACTGCTGAGCCAAGCCATTAATATCCAAGGCACCATACCCAGTTGTGATTCCACCTGTTTCCTATTTGGATTACAACCGAGTTATAAATCAAGGTATTATGTGACTACATGACCTGGTGCTGCAGAAAAGGATTGCACTCCAGGATTAGAGAAAGCAACATAAAGGGCTTTGTCGTGGATGTGTGGTGAAGGGTTAGACCTTTGGAACATGCTGAAACAAATAAAATCCAATGCCTGGAGATGAATCATGTAGAAAAAAAGTCATCAGACATATCAAGCATATAAAGGAACCTGTGAGCTTTCTCCATAATATATTAGAGCTGATGGGATAAAATCTAATAGCTATGGAAAAAAAGATGAGCAAATCATTGACATTGCAGGCCAGTTTATTGTGATATGATAAAATAATGTAAAACCAGATATTTTTATTTGTATAAATATATAGAGATACATTTGTATACAAACATAAAAATATATGGACAACTGAATGCAACTATATATCTGTGTATTGATATAAATATGCATAAAAACAATGTGCTTAGACTAAAACAAGATATTAGCAGCGATTCAAAAATATAAGAAAAAAAACCAGCATGCTCTAATTCTTAAAGTCTTTGAAGGCCTGTATAAATATATTTGTGCCGTATAACAGAGGAACTCTACAAATAGGTTACTAGTACATTTTCATAATCAATTTTATGCATAAATATCCAAGGCTCATGAATAATTTTATATTGTTCCTTGGAACAATATAAAAGTCTGTAGTAAGCTGGAAATCCAGTTTGAAAGAAGTACAGAGACGCAGCTATCATCAACAACTAATAATTCTGGCCCTGGTCACTATGTGCTGCAAAATGCTATCAAAAAGTTTACTAGAGCTGCCTCAGCACTTCAGGCGATTACCACTAAATTATGGACTCTATAGAGGAAATTAATGTATACTTTTCTTTTTTTAGTTGAAAAACAGTCTATCTGAGCAACTGGGGCTTTAAAATGAAAATTTCAAGAATCACAAAGCTTTTTTGAATGATGAGAGGCCAAATCAGTTTAAAATATTTTTAAAGAATAGTAGAGCCTGGAAGTAATTATGATGCATTTCCATACATCATAAGCTGTGCCACTCAAAGTCAGTTGCTGAAAATTAGCTCAGTGCTGCAGAATTTCAACAATCTCTCAGTTTATTCACATGGACTTTGTCAACCATTATTGTACATAAGAATGAAGATTGGTAAGGTTTTTTTTGTTTGTTTTAACTCTGCAGTGTTTTGGGTTTTTATATTTTGGATGCTATGCAGAATATATAATATCAATATTTTACATCATATTTACAAATTTTATTATATAATGTAAAATTTTTATATATTTATAACTGGGACCAGTTCAAATTTATCTAGATGTTATGAACTTTCAAAATCTGAAGTCAGTTACTTAACAGGCTGGGAACTGATGTGTAGTGAGGTGGCAAGAGTATCTGGAACAGTGATTTTCAAACTGTGGTCCCCAGAGCAGTAACATTAGCAACACCTGGGAACTTGTTAGGATGCAGATATCCAGGCTCCTTAGATCTCTTGAATCAAACTGTATAGGCAGGCCCAGCAGTCTGTTTTAACCAGCTATTCAGGTGATTCCATACATGGTCAAGTTTAAGAACTACTGATACTGAGTACACATTTGAGTGAAGAAAGGAATAGCTCTAACCTGCAAAAACATATTCAAGCAGCAGAACAAGCTGCAAGACCCCAGTCCCTCATCCCAGATCTGAAGTGGGCAAGCAATATACTGAATGTATGGGACTGAGGCCATGGAACGTGTATGTGCGTATGAGCTCAGTCGCTCAGTCATGTCTAACTCTTTGCGACCCCATGGACTGTAGCCCACTAGGCTCCTCTGTCCATGGCAGAGAATATTGGAGCAGGTTGTCATTTCCTCTTCAAGGGATCCTCCCAACCTAGGGATCGAACCTGTGTCTCTGTGTCTCTTGCACTGGCAAGCAGATTCTTTACCACTGAACTTACCTGTACCTGGAATTACATTAATGACACAGATAAGCAATCATTTCTTAGGGCCCGAGCACATGTCCCCTGAAATGCAGCAAGAAAAGGTTGGCAGCTTGCTCTAAAGGATATCTGTGGAGGGAGAGTGGGAAGTGGAGGTGGGAGAGACATCAGGGAAGGAAGGACACCTGGAGAGAGGCAGACATATGGATAGCAGTCTTCCAGTAAGGAATAACTTACACTTTTCTTCTGTTAAACAAAACTGAGCAACTAAACTGAACTGAATTGAAACAAATGCACTGCTTACATATCCCCTAATCAGGGAACTCAGGACACCATGTGGCTGTTTTACATAAAATTCCTCTCACAGGGAACTCACTTGGCACATGGAGAAGGAATTCAAACAAACATGTTTCTAAGCAACTACAATGCACTAGAGCTAGAAATAAAGTTTTCTAATTTCTCCCTGAATCCTGTAAATGAGGAAGGAGCAAGATGTTTTATTTACAGCAAGGGCAGGGGAAAAACAATACAACAAAAACTTCCTATTTACGAAGCAGCATCACCAATTATTATGTTGCTTTTAAAAGCATCAATTTTTACTATTTATTGAAGTATCAGTTCAGTGTTATGTTTTCACTTAGCAGAGGAAGGGAGAAAGAGATGGTTCATGTAAGTATTTGTGACTTTTTTTTTCTAAAATAATACATGTACTTCTACAAAGCCAAGAGAAGTGGCCCATAGGAAAAATATATTTTCCAGAATGGTTATTATTTCCAAAATTTCCAGGAACAGGCCTGTCCAATATGCTGTTGATTCAAAGTAGGTAGTAAAGTCTGTGACATCTCCAGGAATGAAGGAAGACGGGAGTGATGGAAGTGCGTAGCAAGGCAACTGTGGAATTAATAGAGAAATTCACAAGCGAAGCATGCCATTGCACTGGCTCTGGTTTTCAGGAATGAAGTATCAGTTCAGTGTTATGTTTTCACTTAGCAGAGGAAGGGAGAAAGAGATGGTTCATGTAAGTATTTGTGACTTTTTTTTTCTAAAATAATACATGTACTTCTACAAAGCCAAGAGAAGTGGCCCATAGGAAAAATATATTTTCCAGAATGGTTATTATTTCCAAAATTTCCAGGAACAGGCCTGTCCAATATGCTGTTGATTCAAAGTAGGTAGTAAAGTCTGTGACATCTCCAGGAATGAAGGAAGACGGGAGTGATGGAAGTGCGTAGCAAGGCAACTGTGGAATTAATAGAGAAATTCACAAGCGAAGCATGCCATTGCACTGGCTCTGGTTTTCAGGATACCTACTGTGTGCAGGGTACTACGCTATAACGTACTTTGCATGCACCATATCATGAACACTCCAACACCCTTAAGAGGTACACTGTATATACGATGTCATATCTGAATTTTATGGTGAGGCACGTGGGCAAAGAGGTTGTGTAACCTCTCTTTATGTGATCTTTGCCCAAGGTCACATAACTCTGAGACATGAATTTATATCACAGGGAGATGGAAAAGTAAATCAACATAGGTAATATGGTGTGATCAGCACCCCACAAGAGTGCCCCATAATTAATGAAAAGGAGAGAAATCTAACTCCGAGATCAACTGATCAGCTCTGGAAGAGGAGATAACATGAGCAAAGTCCTTGCAGGTTAAAGAGGAACTCACAGGGTAACACTGTGAGAGAAGAATAATCCATGGAGAAGGAGGCGTCATGTAAAGAGGTTTGAGTATGGGGATATGCATGAAGTTTGCAATGACTGTGTTATAGCATGGGGGTAGTAAATTGTTTTTTAAAAGGCTAAAGAGATAGGATGTTTCACAGGAAAAACGGAGCCTGTGTTGGGACTTCCCTGGTGGTCCAGTGGTTGAGACACCACACTCCCAATCAATACAGGGGGCATGGGTTTGATCCCTGGTTGAGGAACTAAGATCTCACATGCTGTACACAATGATTTTTTTTTTTCTAATGGAACATTTGAACCACTTTAAGATGAATAAACCTTGTTTTGGAGTGAGGCAAGAGTGAAGACAGGTAGGTTCATTGGTTATCAGGAAGTTTCTCTAGCCCAGGAAATAAGTGTTGAGGATTTGAACTAAGACAGTGGTAATGGAAATAGAATGATGAGATTTTTAAAAATTACGGGAGTTTATACAAAGTCCTGCACACAGATGTTTGTAACAGCTCATCATAACTGCCTACACTTGAAGTGACCAACATGTCCTTTAGTAGACGAATGGATAAATAAACTGTGGTATCCAGACAATGGAATATTATGTAGAGCTAAAAAGAAATGAGCTATCAAGCTATGAAGAGACAGAGGGGAAATTTAAATGTGTATTACTAAGCAAAAGAAGCCAATTTGAAAAGGTTACATACTGTATGAACCTAACTATTCAACCTTCTGGGAAAAAAAATCAAACTATGGAGACAGTAAAAACATCAGTGATTCCAGGGGTTAAGATAGGGAAGGAGGGATGAACAGGCAGAGCGCAGAGGATTTTTAGGGTAGTGAGACTACTCTTATGATATTATAATGGTAGATACACATTTTGGCCAAACCTACAGGATGTAAAACACCAAGAGTAACCCCTAATATCAACTGCAGACTCTGGGTGATGGTGATGTGATAGTGACAATAAGTCCATCAATTGTAACACATGTGTCTATTCTGGCAGAGGATGCTGATAATGAAGAAGGCTATTCATATGTTGGGGTACAGGGGAAATCTCTCTATCTTCCTCTTAATTTTGTCATGAACCTACAACTCCTCTCCAAAAACAGAGTATAAGAAAAAGTTAAGGAGGTAAGATTGAAAGGTTTTGGTGACAGCCTATGTGTAGCACAAAAATGGAGTATTTTAGGATGACTCCTGAATTTCTGGCTTGGGTTAACTCTCATAAAGGTCACATCTGTGAAATATCCAAGAGGAAATGCTGACTAAGCAGTTGGCTTAGAGATGACAAAACACGTCAGTACAGTGAGGAGAGGGCATATTAAGGGGATGAGAAAGAAAAAGAACCGGGTAGAAACATAGTCTGTAACTGACAGACAGGGATGAACACTGAAGCTGGAGTGCAGGAGAGGGGACAGAGGCCCTCCACATGTGGACGAAAGAAAGCGAAGGTAAGCAGAAGAGATGAGCACCATGTGGTACCACAGTACCCAGGGGGATATTCATGCAGCTGATGGAAGAAGAGTCTGTAAAAGAATTGAAGAGAAGGAGGAGCAGAACTAGGAGAGAGTCTTGAGAAAAGAGAGGTGCAGGAAAGAAAGGAGCTGCCAGTACTAAAAGGCTATAGTGTGGTCACATTAGAGACCATAAAGGCCCACTGCCTTTGACAATTTGGAGGCTTTGGTGACCTTTGTTGGAACAGCCTTTGAGCAGTAATGAAGGCCGAGGACTGAAAAATAGAACTGAAAAATGAGTAAGTGGGAAGGACGCACAGACAGTGTTCCCAGTTTGGTAGTTAATAGGAGAGGGTTGCAGTGATGAAAGAAGAAGAAAAGTTTCTCCCATCTTATTGATCCTATTTTAAAATGAAAAAAGGTACCAGCGGAGAAGATACTGAAACTATGGGAAACACAGGAGGTTCCTGACAGATCAAGTTGCTGAAAGGCAGTTTTTAGCCTCAGAGAACAGAGCAGACATTTAACTATGGGCAGAAATATTTGCAGGTGGAGGGTGGGCAGGAGGATGAATATCTTAAATGAAACATAGATTTTCTTTTAACACCTCTAACTTTGAGTACTGATAATGGAATTAAGTGTGATTGATTTTGTCTGCTTTATTGATTCTGAACTCTGGCATCAGTAAAACATTGGAAACATTTTATTTTTGAGAAAAATATGTTGAAAGTGATTTTAAAATTGCCCACTGGACAACAAATAGCTGAAAATAGAAATTACTAATATTAGAAAAATCCTTCAAGACATTCTTCTCCTACAGTCTTCTCCTTAAAAACTCACAAAGAAGACACAGTGAACTCTAGATTATCCATATAACAAATTAAAATGACCAAATGACTTCCTTGGCCAGCCGGCATGTCTTTGGACTGTCACTGACATCCGTTGGAGTGGGCTTAGGGAAAAAGAGCCAACATAATAGCATGTGAAAAAAACTGACTGAGATCCTTAAATTGCTACTAAAAAACTTATGATATATTTTAAGCCAAATATTAATGACACTTGGCAAATATGACAGTCTAGATTACCCATGCCAGATAGCAAATAGTCATGATTAGAACAAATAATTAGTAGCTGGCAATGATTAAGTAAGGATGATACATTCCTACCCTTTCTGATCATTTGCACTGACTTAAAAAAAATCTGAAAGATTAAACTGTAATGTATTTTCCAAAATTCATACTTTAACTTTTTCCAAATACAAAAGCATCAGCTCTAGTGAACTATGAAAGAGCACACAGTATATTTGATTAGGGGCATATTAAATATATATGTTGGTACAATCATCTGTCTTATCTAACGTGGGGAAAAAATAGCTCAGTGGTGGAGAAAAATGAATGTAAGTTATAACTTCTCAAACTTGAGGATGAATTATTCCACTTAGAATACCAACTATACATTATGTATCTAGGAGACAGTGCTAATTTAATAATTAAAATTATAATAACACATTGTTTGGAAGAGATAACCTCCTATAAGTCATTGCCATATTACTTAGTTAAAAAATCATAATCTATTAAAATACTGTAAAATATGCAAGATCTTTAGTGCTAGACGCAATCCCCATAGAAAGTATTTTCAACTTAAAAAACTATATTCAGTGGGTAACAAAAGACTTATTTATTAACATGTTGTCTTCCCATAATACAAAATTTCAATATGTAAGCAGGAGAAGTTTATAGTACACACTGCTATGGACTGAACTGCATCCTTCCAAAATTTGTATGTTTAAGTGCTAAGCCCTAGTGTGACGCCATCTGGAGGTGTGCCTTTGGGAGGCAGCTGGGTTTAGATGAGGTCCTGAGGGTGGGACCCTCACGATGGGATGTGTGTTCTCCTAAGAGGAGATATCAGAGCGCTTGCAGTCTCTCTCTGTCATGTGAGAACACAGCCAGGTGGCCACGTGCAAGACAGGAAGCGAGCCCTCATCAGAGCCTACCCATGCCAGCACCTGCTTAGACTTTCTGCCTCCAGCACAGGGCCTACCCATGTCAGCACCTGCTTAACTTCCTGCCTCCAGCACAGGGCCTACCCATGCCAGCACCTGCTTAGACTTCCTGCTACCCATGTCAACACCTGCTTAGACTTCCTGCCTCCAGCACTGCGAGGAATAAACATCTATTTACGTCACCTGGTCTGTGGTATTTTGTTACGGTAGCCTGAGCTGACCAGTAAACACCCTGAGCCCCTGCGATGTGACAGGAGGGAGGGGTGAGAAATAAAGAGGCGTCGGGTATGACTCTGCTTTCCAGAGCCCCACAGCATAACTGGGGTGGGGAAGACACTTTCAGCCACGTTAGCCCATGAGGAAAGTGATGCAAAACCAGCACTCAGATTCTTTCTGCTTCTGTGAAGTTATTTCAAGGATCCAGCGCTTCTTGAAGTTGAAAGGGAAAAAATAATTTCTAAGTAAAAGAACACTAAAAATCACCATTTATTAAAAAAAAAAACCAAAACAGAATACCGAGAATTCTTCCTAATACCCTCATGGGAGAATAGCATTCTTTAAACCTTTGTACCTTCACTGAAGAGAGAAAATGACTAATTCTCACGGCAGCCCATTTAGTGTAAAACGAAATGAAGACAAGGGATGACTAATAAGCATCAGTCACAGAGGAGGGAGATTTAGGGCAGGAAGTCACTTCCTCCCTCCCGCTCCCTTTACATTCTTGGCTTCTGAATGATTAATAGTAAGAATTTTGGCTTTGCTTTACGAGGTGATCCAAAAATGCACATCATACACAGAACAGTCCCTTCAAACTGGGGAAATGCTCTGTTATGCTTGTAAAAACAGAAAACAAAACAAATTTAAAAAAAGGACACCCCCCGCCCAGTTTTTCTTGTAGTGATAAAATACTCTACCTCGAGCACTCCTACCCTTTGCCTCTCACATCGCAGCAGCACGTCTCCTCTTTCAGGTCACGTCTTCCCCATAAAAGTGCTAAACTAATGCCGCTTAATGACAAATTAATGTCCATGAATAAAAAATACACCTCTAATAGCATAGAGTAATTTGCCATTACAATACATCATTGGACATGCCCCTGGTTTAATACGATGTATTTAATTCATAACCTAATGAGTGATATATAAAAAGAGGGAGATGAACCCTGCAATTACATTTATGTGAGTCTGTCACCTTATTTGTAAAACCTTAGAGTCATTTACATTCAAATTAGAACAAATGAGTGATTTCACAAAGTGTGGTGATAAATGACCACAGCAGCCCAAGACAAAACTGTATTTCCTGTGAACACATTAACAGTTTCCTATTATTTGTTAAAAATTACAATGCATATTGCCCAGTGTGGTGTGAATAATGACTTTTTTACTGATTAGGTCAGAAGACTAATATGTAGCAAAGTAAATAATTTTTCTTTTCATTTTTTCTGATTTTTGCTTTAAATTAACTACTGAATTCTGGTGGATTCACACTGCCACCTGCTGCCTAGGAGCAGATACTAAAAGCATATTCCATCAAAAGGAGTTAATTCACCACTTTGGTGGTCTTATTCAGAAAGTCTAGTGAGAGTTCTTTCTCGTCAGTATATGTAAATTGCATTTCATAATAAGGGCTGATACTTGGCAAACCAAAAGATCACTTACTAATCAAATAATAAGATAGACCATGTGTTATTTAGGGGAGGGAATACAAAACCTACAAACCTTTTTTTGAATACAAAATCTACAAAGCTAACTACAAAAAAAGTCATTTTCAGCAAAGCATGTGTATCTCCTAATACATCACTTTCAGAGGATACAGCACAAATTCCAGTGGCCAGTACCCCTGGATCTTATGCTACAGGAGTTTTGGGGAGGGTCGTGTGTGTGTTCCCTACTCCTGACCCTTGGTACAATCTGAAGGTGATGACTGAAGGTGCCGCCTGTCCACTGAGGATCTCCACCACCTAGCCCTTCTTCCCAGTGTCAAGGTCCAACATGAGAGGAAGGCCTTAGTGTCCAGAACAAAGCAGACTAGGAAAGGCGTGAGGACAAGATATGAGGCTCAGGAGGATAAGACCTGGCCTTGGAGATCAGGCTAAGGGTTTTGCAGGTGAAATGATTCGGCCAAAGGGTCATTAGGGAAGCTAGTAGAGTTTTCCAAACCAGATCAACATCCTAGCTCTGACTTTAAGTTTCTCCATCTGTAAAGAGAAAAGAACACTCACCTGCCTTAAGGGGTTGCTCAGCAGAGGAGAAATGGGAATCTCTGTGCAAAAGACTCAATACAGATAGCTTCTCAATAAATGTTGGTTCTCTTTCCTGTGAAAGATAATGATGGCTCTGGGGACTATGGTTTGGCATAGACAGAGGTGAGAAACAAGCAGATCCCCCTAGGAGGAAATTATGAGTTCATAGCACATAGCCAGTGATGGTGAGAGTCTAAAGAAAGGTAAGAAAATTAGCACTGGAGAAAAGGACCTGGTCTGAGAGATATTTGGGAGGTAGCATCAATGCAACTTGATAACTGATTGGATACAGTGATGAGGAAGGGGGTTCTGAGACTCTGTCCAAATTTCTAGACAACTAACAGATCAATGGTACCAAGAGAGGAAAGGATAGATTTTCTCATGTTGGATCTGAATTGCCTGTGTGATGCTTAGATAGAGATGTTAACTTTAGAAGCTAACTTTAAAAAGGCAAGGAAAAGTCAAAGTTTAGGAAAACTAGACTCAAAAAGTTTGTAATGTTTATCTGAAGGACTCAGTAAATCAGCAGCCACATCAGAATCCCTTTATTCACAGCCCATGTCCTGAGGGTGGTCTGCAGAGATTCCTTTATAAGATTTGACATACTGACTGACATGCATGTACACATGCATACTCTGAAAAATAAGAAAATTTACATGTTTTACTGGGCCTACTCTAAAACAAATATTGCTCTTTAGTGAACTGGTTCACTTTTCTGATGAAATTTTTAAGAAGAGAACAGTGGGTAAGAAAGAGGAGCAGAAGGCGGAACAGGGAAAGCAACATTCACATTTCATTTGAGACCGAATCTCAGATAGCAGGTAAGTCTGACAGGTTGTGCTTATTAATAATATATAACACAACAGGCCATACAGGATAGATCCTACAGAATTTCATTGCAAAGCAGTGAGAAAGGATGTACACTTGAGTTGTTTATAAATCCCTCATCTTGGGGTGATGGGCTATTACAGTAGCCACTCCTCCTTGCAACCACCTCATCCTCAATGAGTTAGCTGTTTTCATGGCCACACTACCAGTTAATCTCATCAACAGGCACTGAGACCATGTGTGTTCTCAATGAGGGGTCCAATGAGAGGGCCTGGGGCCAAAAATGAATACGCAAAGACCTCATAGGATAAGGAAGACCTCACAACCTGAGAGGCTAATTCGTGGTTATCCTCCCTAATACAGAGGGATACTGTTCTTGTGAGGTGGGCTCCTGGCCTTCAACAGCCTGCCAGAGAAAAAGCAAAAGAAAAGAGCCCACACAGCAACCCCAAAGTGTCCCTTCCCTTGGATGAGGTGCAGCAGCATCTAGGCATGTGCCGAAGAAGCTTCAGGTCAATACAACAGCTGATGGCTGGGGAGGCTCAGGGTGGCTTGGGTGGGGCAGTGAGTTTCTGGAAGTGTCCACCTAGCACTTCTCCTAGCATATGCTTTTTAATGAGCCCTAGAGGACAGGAGGAGGCACCAAAGCCAAAGTCTACCCTTCACATCTCTGAAATAATGGTAATCTCAGAACAATATAATACCAGGCATCTTAGGAAAATGGCTTCACAAACTCCTTGTTGTACCAAACAAGGACTACTCCAGTACTCTTGCCTGGAGAATCCCATGGACAGTGGACCCTGGTGGGTGACAGTCCATAGGGTTGCAAAGAGTTGGACATGACTAAAGCGACTTGGCAAGCACCAAACAAGGATGGAGAATATACTAGCTTTGGTGTAGGGTTTTAATTTCTAACTATAGTTAATTCATTAAAGACTTTTCATTTTAACAGAAAATGTTTTATATACCCAATAAAATTATTCCATAGGAAATTAAAAACTAGTTAAGCAATAATACCAAAAAAATCATAAACAGGTATAGTTTTGACTCTGTCAAAACATAAAAGCAGACTGACCATTCTGGTAATTTGATAATCCTAAAAGAGAGGCAACGGATACATTTGTAAAAGACTGACATAATGAAGGCTTCTGCACACAAATGGTTTTAATCCACTTATAGTCAAATTTCCTTCTAAAAGTTGAACATCTTGTAACATCAGAGATAAAAAAAGAAAAGGAAAGTCACATAAGAGAATGAAATGAAAACACTGGTGAAAAGAAAGTGAAATTTTTAACCCCTGCTCAAGAAGGCTAATAACAAATGACCTATCCAGAAAACACATCTGTATGCAAGTTACATTTTTTTTCCACAGCAATGAATTGCAAGAATTAAAAATTCCAAAGTGACACAAGTTAGCCAATATTTTGACAGGTTCATCTGGTGGGTAGGGAAAAATACTCATGAACTTCCCATGTTCATCTGGAATCCTTATTTAGAGAGAATTATAGTTCGTTCACACACACACACACACACACCTGTATATACACACTATTTTAATATGCATCATGATAGCTAGCACCATAAGCAAACTTTTGTCAACACACATCATTAATTATCTACCATTAATTATTATCTACTATCCAACTTTTCATGCATTTCCACAACCAGTGAATCAGGTGATGCTGCTGAAGGCACAAGTTGTAATATTTGTTGTAAAAATGTCAAATAAAAGTAATTTCACTTTCACAAATCGAACACACAGATTTGAAGTCTTATAACCAATGTTTTTCTCATTTGGTACTTGCAGAAAGGAATTAAAATAGCAATCCCATATCACCCAATGATACTGAGGGGAATCGGAAGGAAAAAAAGATAAAACATTTAAACATTTACTATTAGATTAAATATGCTGAGATAATGATAAAACTTTTATCCTCTGTATTGGAACTGCCCCTTAGTTGAACATGGCTGACGTTCCTTACACTGTCTTCCTAGGGAGCACTGGTTCCTATTTCCTG
Source organism: Madoqua kirkii (assembly GCA_006408675.1). Taxonomy (NCBI): domain Eukaryota; kingdom Metazoa; phylum Chordata; class Mammalia; order Artiodactyla; family Bovidae; genus Madoqua; species Madoqua kirkii. The sequence continues at coordinate 43,035 of SJYC01006037.1, forward strand.
AGGTTGCTGGGGGGATGAAATAATATGATATACGAGAAAGGGCTTTGGAAATGTACCTAATGAGTAACAGAATGGCTATTTTAAAATTAGAGAAATTATTAGGAAGGAAATAATTAGGCAGAAAAAATAGGATTTTTCTACTTACTAATAACATGTCATGTGCACAAGGATAGTAGAATTAAATTATGTAGATTTATTATTTTTCAAATTTACTTTCACTGTTGTTATAATCCTGTAATAAATGCAAGTTAGCAGTCATACTAGTAGAATAAATTGGAAGATCTCAAAATAGGGGGTTGGTACTTAACTCTCTGCAAAATAAGAGACTCATAGCCATACTACCTGCCTAAGATGTCCCGTGTCTTCCTATTGAAACAGAATTCATCCAAGAATAAAAAATGGCCTTTGGAATCAGAAAGGCCTATCACTCACCAGCTATGGGCAAACTGGGATTATTTCAAATCTTTGATTGTTTACCTATCAAAATGTGTACCCTGTTGTGAGGGCCAAACGTGAACCATCAGTGAGCAAGTGGCAGGTGCTCCGTGGATGGGCTATTCTCCCCCCGCCCCCCACCCCTTCGCAAAGCCTTTCCTGCAACCCTAGCAAATCAGGGTAAAAATGCACAGATCACTCATAACTTCTCCAGAATTTACTGCCCAAGAAGTTCACGCAGCAGTTAATTATATATGACATCGTGATATGTTAGCTACTGTTACCGAAATCTGAAATGACTATCCAACTTTTCATGCATTTCTACAACCAGATAGCATTGGTTCAAGTCAAGACTCTACCTAGTGTCATCTCCCAGGGCCCCAGCAGTGAACCCTGTCTGTGGTTGTTGAGTTGCTCTGCTGCCCAAGGGGAGTGGAGGCCTAGGGTGGGCGGGGACGGCTGGGGACATGAGGTAGGATGCCGAGAGCTGCAGCTGCCCTCCTAGAAGCCTCAGCTCGTGTCCTGGAGAAGTTCTACCACCACGGGCCACATCGCCCACCCACCCCTCTTGCACTTTGTCTGTCACTGGCGTCCAGCTGGTGGGTTACTGCAGGGGGAGGACTGTGCAGGGCATACTAGCAGGATGCAAGCTTACATACCTGGATGGATAGTGAGAACATAAATTGAGAAGCTCCAGTAACTGTAGGTGACTGCCAGCTGCTAACACATCCTGGATTACGCCTGGCTCCAACAAAATCTGTTTTTTTTTTTAACAAAAGAAAATAATCAGTTACTTAAAACTTGCTTAATATGCAAATATACTGTATTTAAATTGCTCCTTAACACACTATATCTGAATTAATACTGTTTCTTATTATGGAAGTCAGTCCTTTTTTCTGTTCTGATTAATGAGCTGTGGCCCTCATTCTAACAGCTGAGTTCTCATTTCCAATACTCATTTCCTGTGCACAAAGCTCCACACTTAACCACTTATTTTTGCAGGAGGATATAAACATTTGCAAAGACCAATATAACAGTCTTAAAATTCAGTTTGTGATGAATGTCATCTTGTAAATACAAAAGAATTGAATTTTAGTTTTTCAGCATATACTTCAGAATGCTTTTCTTCAGTAAATTGCAGAAACAGTACAGTTAACAGGTATTTTAGGGAAAAGGGCTTACATTTCTCCTTGAAATATGCAACTGGAGGTAGATATTACTTCATTTTACTTCTAAATCCTGTAATAACTTCAACCACAAGCTTTCATTTTTTTTCCTTCTCGATCTTTGATTCTGTAATCCTTTTTGTTTCAAATAAAAGATGTAGAAATAGTATTTTTAGACTAGAAAGGCATCAGAGAGAAAGCAAAATGCCCCAGATACACTGGCAATAGCACTCTTCATTTTTTTCTGATTAGGTCCAACTTTGCGCTTACAGTTGCCAGCGCTTGAGCTGGTAAACTGGACTGGAGAAAAACACACAACTAAGCTGACTAAATTAACTTTACATCCCAGACTGCCAGGCACAGGAAGACTGCAGTGCTGCTCCAGTCTTCCTCACCCATTTCCCAAGCCCAGTGGTTCCTAAAGTCTAGTCTCTGAACCAGCTGCATCAGCGTTACCTGGGAAATCCTGAAAACTGCAAATTCTTAGGCACCTCCCCAGATCTAACTGAATCAGAAACTTTCAGTAAAGCCCAGCAACTGGTGTTTTGGCAAATCCCACGGGGGCTTCCAGTGCCCAGTGAAGCCAGAAGAACACTGAGGGAGTCAGCTTGCTCTCTCCCGCTATTCCTTCTTGCATGCTCCTCTCTTCTCAAGCCTGCAACTCCTTGTCTCTCTTCTTATGCTAACCTCACGATCTTCCAAAGGCTCCCACCACCAAGTCTACCAACCCACCTACTCATATCTGTTTCAGCACATTTTATTCTCCTCCACACTTCAGTTGGGCACTAGATCCCATCTCTCTCTGCCGGATACTTCCCCTCTCGTTGCTATATCATCAGCTGTTCTCTTCCACTGGATGATAACTCTCATCAGCATACAAATATGCCATTCGAGCTCTTAAGAAATAAAAATCCCATTCCTTGACCCCAAAGACCCTTCATGCTTCCCATCATAACAAAGCTCCTCAGGGGGAGTTGTCTACATAAAACCCCATTGCTTGCTCTACATTGCCCTCTTTCAAATCTGTACCTGTTGAGTTTTGTTCCCATGGTTCCTCTAAAAAGGCTCTCATCAAGGCTATCAGTGACTTCTACATCCAAGAGCCACTTCTCAGTATTTAATCTTACTCAAGCCAGCAGCAGTTAGCCAAGCTGACTGCTCCTCTTCTTGGACAATTTCTTCCCTTGCCCCTAGGACGATACACTCTCTCTCGGTTTCTTCTACTTCAATAACCAGAGCCTTTCCATCTCCTTCCCAAACTGTAAGCATTGGAGATGCTCAGAGCTCAGTCCCCCTCTCTCTTCTTTCCTCTCTCTGCTAACTCTGTGGATGACCTCACATAATCCCATGGCTTTAAAACTATCTACACACTGATTTCATTCAAATTTGTTTCTCCAGCTCCAACCTCACCCTTAAACTTCAGAGTGATATTCAGCCACCTATTCTGTGTCGCCATTTGGGTATCTAATGGGCAGCTCACCTGAAAGTGCCCCACACTGAATTCTTCATCCTCTCCACCAACCACCAAACCTGCTGCTATCCCATCCAGCCATTTCAGCAAAAAGCAACTCAGTTATTTACACTAAAACCTCAGAGTCATTCCTTACTCCTCTTATTTTTCTCACACCTCACATCTGATCCATCGGCCACTCCTGTTAGCTCTACTTCAAAAGAGTTACAGAATCAAACATACTCAGTACCTCTTTCATCATTATCACTCTAGTCCAAACTACTGTCTCCTATGTAACAGCCTCCTAACTAGCTGAACTGCTTTCTCCTTTGCCTCCTCGCACTGCTTTTATTATCAATCAAATGGTTCTTTAAAAACAGAAATGTAATCATGTCACTCATTCAGAATGTCCAACAACTTTTTATCTCACTGGAAAAAGACCAAAGTGTTCACTATATCATGTAAGTTCCTTTCGAATACACAGAGCACCTTAGTGTTTACATCTAGCCGCTTTCTTTGCCGGGATTGCTCTTCCTCAAAATATCAGAAAGACTCACTCCTCATGCTCTTCAAACCTCTGCCCAGACAGCATCTTACCTAAGAGGCCTTCTCTGACCATCCTATGTAAAACAGTACCCCACTCCCCTCACCCCATCCCAATCTATTTGCTTTATTCTTCTTCATAGCACTTAACATCTCTCAACATACTACGTATTTGTCTTGTTGATGATTTTCTATTCCTCCACTCAATAGGATACATGATCCAGGAGAGTAAGAACTTGAGCCATTTTGTATCCCTAGCACTTAGAACAATAAAAAACAAAAAGCTTTCACTTAACATTGATGAATTTACCTTATAGAAACTTATTGAATTAATTTATCTCTGAAAATGAAAAGTGAAAGTTGCTCAATTGTGTCCATCTCTTTGCAACCCCATGGACTATAAATACAGTCTATGGAATTCTCCAGGCCAGAATATTGGAGTGGGTAGACTGTCCCTTCTCCAGAGGATCTTCCCAACCCAGGAATGAAATCGGGTTCTCCTGCATTGCAGGCAGATTCTTTAATACTGAGCTATCAGGGAAGAATTTATCTTTAGCTATGCTTTTTTTAATTTTTAAAACTATTTATTTATGATTTAGTATTGGCCACACCAAGCGGCAGGCAGGATCTTAGTTCTCCAACCAGGGATAAAATCTGCACAGCCTCCTGCAGTGGAAGCGTGGAGTCCCAGCCACTGGACTGTCAGGGAAGTCCTCTAGATGTGTTTTTAAATTAAAAATTAACTTTGTTAATAAGCCTAACATGAGAGGAAAGAGGGACAAGGACTATACATTTTATTTCTCAATGATCAAAGAAGTGAAAAAGTTAAGCCTGTGTGGCAAAAATACCAACACTCATCTTATTCTGAAAATTCTTTACAGCTCCTTTCCAATCTAGTCAGAGGGAAAAGTCTGAGTTTTTCTAACTCCTCAAGGAGAAGGCTTTGACTGACATTCAGGAAATTACTGCAGCTCTCTTCACAGGAGCGAGGATGTAGTGTATTCTTGCAGAAAAGTCATGGCCTAAGGCGCAGAATGGGGAATAGATGGATTAGCAAGGCTAGTCTTAGCCTTTAAATCCTGTCAGTTGCACTTATTTCACACAACCAGCATTCATGATAACCTCTAAGGCTCGGTAATGCCAAACACAAAGACAGATATCACAGAGAGACAAGATGAATATTCCACAGCACGTGTAACACGTCCAGCGGGCCACCTGGAGAAACCTCAGACGAGAAACCCATACTGGGATTGTTTTTTGTCTTTGTTTCTCGATTTCTGTTCTGTAGTTTTTTTTCTTCTCTCATTACAACATAAGTTGCTCTAAAAAGAATTCTTTAGCACAGAAAATCCCTAAGTGGTTTTAAAGGGAATGGTTTGAAAACAAACGAACAAACAAACCTATCAGAAAAGCTGGGTCTCACTTATAGAAACCGAACCAGCATTTCTAAGCTCCACTTACATTTATTTACGTTAGTCGCTCAGTTGTGTCCAACTCTTTGCAAACCCATGGACTGTAGCCTGCCAGGCTTCTCTGTCCATGGGATATCCCAGGCAAGAATACTGGAGTGGGTTGCTATTTCCTTCTCTACGGTACTTCCCAACCCAGGGATCAAACCCAGGTCTCCCACATTGCAGGCAAATTCTTTACCATCTGAGTCACCAGGGAAGCCCTTAATTCAGTTCTGTAGCTTACTGGTGACTGGTTGTCCTCATATATTTTTCCAGAGAATTTGTGTTTGGGCAGAAAAACAAAGGTTGGATTTCATCACGATGTACAGTATGGCCAATCTATCAGTTGCCTAGAAGAACTGGGTGAAAATGGCCTTCTGTAGAAGGAAGGGCTCTCCCACATGTCAGTGGATAGATGACAATGGAGATCACCAAGTTAAGTGTTGCAGAGCACATGCTGGTTACACTTAGGCCTTTCAGGAATGCATACGTACCCACATCTAGTCTGGCACTCAAAGCAGGTCAGAAGGGAAGAAGGATCACCCCAGGACCACCCACAGGAGGGAAAGGTGTTCCCTGACAGTTCAGAACACGGAGTAGTGGAGTGGGATCTTGACACATGTAGTCAATCATCAAACTGGAGGAGCTTAGCCCAGATGAGACAGAGGACAAGACCAATGTCTGAATAACAAAAAAGATTAAGAAATGCAGGAAGCATAAAGCCAAGTAGTCCAGAAAAACACTAATGCCACCCAACTGGGCTGGCATTGCCTCTTTCCTCAGTGATGCTCCCCTGCCTGGGTGGAGGCAGAAGTGGGGTGTCTTCAGACTGTTCCAAGAGGTTCTGATGTGATCTCAGGTGGGCATGAGCTGCCTGTTCACAGGCCACTGTGTGGAACATGCTTTCCTTGCCACCCACTCACACTTGACCTCCAAGTAACAGAATACAGATGGCTGAACTTGAAAGAGGGGAGCGGGACAGTGCTAGCTGGGGAGGTGACAATTGCATTTCAAAAGCTTTCCTGCAGCTGGTGGCAAGCTAGTCCGTGTCAGCTGAGGAAAGATCCACTGCTGACCCCTGCCCCAAATGCGGAGGCTCTGCCTTCATTGTGATCAGCTGAGGATAAGAAGCGGTCAGTGGCTGTAGTCAAGGTGACCCTGGGTAGTGTGACTAAGCAACAGAGGTAAAAGCCACAACCACAGTTGAAGACGGTGGTCTCTAAAGATACCAGTGAGAGTTACCACATCAGAATTCAGGCATGAAGGGCCCAGCTGCCCTGCCAGAAGGAGGCACTCCTGAGTACCCAGACCAAGGTGTCGTCTGGCCACTGATCTAAGCAAGGGTGGATCTGCACAATCTTTGTGTGTGCTAAGTCCCTCAGCTGTGTCCGACTCTTCGTGACCCCACAGACTGTAGTCTGTCAGCCTCCTCTGTCCATGGAATTCTCCAGGCAAGAATACTGGAGTGGGCTGACATGCCCTGCTCCAGAGGATATTCACGACCCAGGGATCGAACCCCCATCCCTTAGTCTCTGGCAGCGGCAGGAGGGTTTTAGCTACTAGCGCCACCTGGGAAGCTGCACAATCTCTAATAAAGGGCTTCCAAATTGGAATAAGACGGGGGCTCCAGGTCCCAGCAATATCCTCAGGTAGGACACAAGGCCAGAAACTTAAGAAAGAAGAGTACTGGGGAGAGGGGAGAGGCTGCAGAGGCTACAAGGTGAGCCATGTCCTCACTTGGCAGGGCTCTGGGAGGACAGGGCTCGGACCAAGGGAGCACACAGACCCCGAGGCGTTCCTGCCTTTCCTTCTGCAGCTCCTTCTCCCAAGTCACCAAGTATCCCTTCATCCTTTTAATTTTGCCTTCGTATTGTTTTTCTTCTCTTTATTTTTTTTCTCTCACTTTACCTTGCTTCTTGGAGGTGCTGATGGTAGGGACTGTCTTTAATAGCTATGGCAAGTCTTGGTGTGTGATCTTTTATCCTGCTTTATGAATAGTCAAAAAAAAGTATTGTATCTCAGTACTCCAAAGCTATCTCCCTCATTTTTTGCTTCAGGAGATGTTTAAATTACTTACTTCTGGGTTTGTGGATAGAGTAGTCTGAAAGAACTGAACATGCTGAAGTCAAACAATGAAGGTCTTTACCAAACACACAGCTGTGCACACAGGAACACAAGCACTTTTGAAAGCTCTCATGTAAGTGAGAATCAGACGCTGCTTAAGAGTATTTATAAGAATAAATGAGCACATTTATTATTCTTTATACTTGTTTCTTTGGGACATTTTTTCTGCATAATATAGCAAAAATGGCAAATTATCACCATTTGAATTTATAAATAAAAACAAGTAAATTGAATACAACAGTGTAAATAACTTTTAAATTATCAGATATTAAGGATACATAAAATGCTTTGTATAAAGTTCTTCAACAGACTTCCTATAGACAGAATTTGAACCATATGATCTAGCTGTGGGAAACTGCCACCAAGTTAGTTCTTTCAAAACCATTTTTTTAAACCACAAGGTGGCGCCTAAGATTAAAGTAAAAGGATTTTCCAAATTTGGAAGAGTATCTTTATGACAGCCACTTTATTTCTAAGAAAGAAAAATAATAAATAAGGATAACAAAGCATGAATTCTACTTTCTAGATGTATCTATAATTTGGGGAAATGTTCATAACATTTCTGTAGAAAAACTTAATACAAGGGACACCAATCAAAATTCAGTAGTTCTCCATAAATTAGGTCCCAGTTTATGAATATAAGAAGCTCAAAATTTTGTCTTTGTATTCAGAAATTCTTATGATGTGGCCCCAACCTAATTTACAAAACTTCCAACTCTGCAACCCTATGGTTCCTTTGCTAAAGCCAATAGCCCATTGTCTTCCACATACAGGCAGCACCTTTTTCTCCACCTTGACTGCCCTCCTAACTTCTTTAATCTCTATATCAAAATCCTACCCATTTGTCAAGATTCAGTGAAGTCCACTTCCTATACAAAGCTTTGCAATATTTCCCTTCACCCTAATCTGAAACTGGGATTAATCTCCTGGGACTCCGAATTACCACAGATGTCTAATGAACTAAAACTATGAGCTCCAGGTCACACCACCTGACTTCAAATCCCAGCTGGCAGAATGAGATTGAGATAACTGCTCAATTCTGCCTCCACTTCCTCATTTATACAATGAAATTATAATACCTATCTCAAAAAATTGTTTTAAAGACTGAGAAAATGCATATATGTCATTACAACTGTATATGGCTGTGTTAGCTAAATGGCTTAAACAATTTGGGACTTATCTTTCTCATGAAACATAAATTAGGCAGCTTGGAGTGTCAACAAACCAGGTTCCTTGCAATTTCTTACTTCTCCAATTTAAGCCTGTGGTTTCATAGTCACAAAAAGGCTGCCACACCTCCAGGCATTGCATTTGCACTCAAAGCAGAAAAAAGTGAGAGGAAAAGGAATAGAAACAGTATGCCAGCTGATATTATTTACCATGAAATAACAGATTTCCTAAAAATGCTACCACACAAACTTCCATTTACATTTCAGCTGCCAAGTCTAGTTCATGTGGCTACTCAAAACTGTAAAAGAACCTGGGAAAGTGCGTTTTTATAGCTAGATGCACTATTGTCCCAAATTAAATTGGAATTTTATATAAAAAAGAAAGAGGGAATGGATGTTGTGCAGACAATCAAAGTATAGGCCACGACTCTTAGCAGAGTATCTGCTTACATAAATCTGCAATAAATGTTAACCATTATCTGTTTCTTTTTCACGTGACTGCTTTTGCCCTGAGTGAGTCAGGTGTGTTTGTGTGTCTTATTTTATGTCTTCCCTATGAGACTATGATGACAGGGTCCATCCTATTTCACGTTCATTGCTGTTGAACACCTTAGAAGAGTACCTCAGGAATTATTTAGTAAAGAAATTTACAGGAGTAAAAAATACAGGTCCTGGAGAAAATGTTAGAAGATGTCAAAAGCCTCCATGAGAAAGCCTGGTCCCATGCTAATCCGAATCAAGGATTATCTGGTTGAAAGAATTAAACAAAAGGACACAACATACATTTCAACTAACAGTTGTAGTAATGTGTACAAATAAAGGTCACCTTTGGGCTGGATGTTCCATATGATGAATTTGTGATTTGATTACTGATTCCTTAAGTTTCAAACTTTGTCAGGTAGGTTTCTTCCAAACATAGTATGCTTGTACAAATTCCTACAAGATCTGAATATAAACACTTAAATATACTAATTGATTTTCAATTTATGAAAAAGAAATCAACTTTTCCATCTATTAGAATACAAAAAAAAAAGAGAGAAAATGAGACTGGATTTTCAGAATATCTTGAAAAAAATGCTTAAAACCACAAAGGTAAAACCACAATAAAAACATATTAATAATAAAAAAAAAAAGTATGGTGATAATCACTTGGAAATTCTATTATCTTCCTTCACAAGTTTACACAGTCCATTTGCTTCATTCGAAATTTCTAAGGTTATAGGCAGATAGTAGGAGCATAGTCCCTAAGATGCTAAGAAGAAATCTTGGAATAGATAAGGCCACCAGTACTACATTACGGGGACGTCCCTAGCGGCTCAGTGCTGAAGAATCCGCCTGCCAAGGAAGGAGACACAGGGTCAATCTCTGGTCCAGGAAGATTCCCCTGGAGAAGGAAATGTCTACCCACTCCAGTATTCTTGCCTGGGGAACGCCATGGTCAGAGCCTGACAGACTATAGTCCATGGGGTCACGAAGACTTGAACACGACTTAGTGACTGAACCACCAACACTACTATATTACTAGGATGCTCCGTGCTGCCCTACAAAAATTTTATTACCGTTAATGAAACTTTAAAAGCCTACACTTGTTGCTCCTCATTCTTCTTTTCCTATTTTAGGACACGTGAAAGGGTGATGGATTAAATACTCAAGCTAGGTGCTCAAGTAGAGAGAGAAGAAAGGGATCAGATGGAATTACTAAGCTGCTAAGATAGTAGTGGGCACAGGGAGCTACAGGAGCACTTGCCCGGAGGTGCTTCATTTCAATGAAGCTGTGAAATAATTCTTTACACAGAATACTTGGTCCCCTCAGAATACATGAGCAAGTCTCATTTTCTTTTGGCCCCTTTTCCATTTTCACAGTTCTGGTATTTCAAAGCCCTAAGATCAATAATTCTGTCAGATAGCCACTTCCAACAGTTTTCTTTATTGTGTTTAAATTAACAAAATATATTATTTAACAAGATGTGAAGAAGAATTACATATACTTACATTACTTTAAAAATATGGCCTAATTATTTGAAAAGGCAGAACAAATTTTTAAGAGTTTCTAACTCCAAGAGAAAGCAGCAGTCCCAGCAATTAAATATAATGAAACATGAAGGTCATCACAGGTTATAAGAAATGCCAAATTAATTATTAAGGTTCACTTTTATAACCAGTGCTCTTTCAAGTGTGATGAACTTGGGAGGTTTCATTCCATTAAGCTTTATGAATGAATCTGAGCTTTTCCATACAGAGCTAGTTTCTTATAACGCTAGTATGGCCAAAGGAAAAAGAAACATTACTTTAAAATACTGATGTCCAAAGATGGAAGGTCTCTGGGAGGATGAATAGGGCTGGCGCCAATGTTCATTTATAGTTGGCTACTATGATGTCGCTGCTGGGTGCCTGAGCACAGACAGAAGCAAAGAGCCAAAAGGAACCGCTATGCTTTAGGCTATGACAGCGTGGGCACAGGATGCTGCAGGAGCACCTGCTGGGAATGCTTCATGCCACTGAAGGAAGCTGTAGAATAATTCTTCACATGGAGAAATACCTCGTTAATCTTCAATTCCATGTTCATTTGGGGAAGCCCTTGTATTTGCTTTATAAGAAATGGAAGTAAAAGTATGGCTTCAGGAGCCACTGTAGCAACACAGGCAAGTTATTGACATGTTTGTTTTTCGCATCCTTATGTTTTTAAAAAGGGGGATGACTACTGCCTACTTTTGTAAAGTCTACATATAAGGATAAAATAGAATAATCCTGGTAAAAATTTTAGAATAATCCTTGGCATGTTTCACTGGCTAAAAAAAATATAGGTGCTATTATTATTGTTGTTAATTCCACGAACCGAAAATAATTATTCACAAATAATGGCTTCTATTTCTAATGTTCACATTGCCTACCACGGACCAGGTGCCATGTGAGGTAATTTCATACATGTTCTCTCTCTTTCTTATACTGTTCCCCACTCCTCATTCCTGCAAGGTAAATATTAACCCCATAAGGCAAATGAAGAAACTGAAGGTGGAGAAATTCACCCTCAAACAGAAAAATCTTTTCTGAGTGCTGCACCGTCGAGGCACCTTTCCAGGCACTTTGGGTATGAGCATGAACAAGACAAACAAGCCTCCTTGCTGTACAGGACTCACAGTCTAGGCCTTGGCCTCTAGGATAGGCTGAGGCACCATCGACTAGCAAGAGTAAAAACAAAGGAAGAACCAGATTTGAAGGAAGTATCAAAAGTTCCATTTTGGAGATATGTTCAATGTGTGGCTTACTGGATGGCTATCGGTTATCCAAATAGAGATAGCAAGTAGTCAGAAATATATGAGTCTAGATAGCAAACTAAGTCCCAGACCCAATTTTTCTTTCACATACTTTTTGTATGGCCTGTGAACTAAGAAAAAAAATGGTTTAAGACCAAAATTGTACTGGCATTTAAAAAATTTTATTCATTAATAAACTTCATCTTTTAGAGCACTCTTAGGTCCACAACAAATTGAGCAGAAAGCAGAGTCCCATATACTTCCTAATCCTGCATATGCATAAGCTCCCTCATTACAAACAGTTCCCACCATGATGGTACATTTGTTACAATGAACCCATATGAACACAGTATAACCTCGTTAATCTTCAATTCCATGTTCATTTGGGGAAGCCCTTGTATTTGCTTTATAAGAAATGGAAGTAAAAGTATGGCTTCAGGAGCCACTGTAGCAACACAGGCAAGTTATTGACATGTTTGTTTTTAGCATTCTTATGTTTTTAAAAAGGGGGATGACTACTGCCTACTTTTGTAAAGTCTACATATAAGGATAAAATAGAATAATCCTGGTAAAAATTTTAGAATAATCCCTGGCATGTTTCACTGGGTAAAAAAAATATAGGTGCTATTATTGTTGTTGTTAATTCCATGAACTGAAAATAATTATTCACAAATAATGATTTCTATTTCTAATGTTCACATTGCCTACCATGGACCAGGTGCCATGTGAGGTAATTTCATACATGTTCTCTCTCTCTCTTATACTGTTCCCCACTCCTTATTCCTGCAAGGTAAATATTAACCCCATAAGGCAGATGAAGAAACTGAAGGTGGAGAAATTCACCCTCAAACAGAAAAATCTTTTCTGAGCACTGCACCGTCGAGGCACCTTTCCAGGCACTTTGGGTATGAGCATGAACAAGACAAACAAGCCTCCTTGCTGTACAGGACTCACAGTCTAGGCCTTGGCCTCTAGGATAGGCTGAGGCACCATCGACTAGCAAGAGTAAAAACAAAGGAAGAACCAGATTTGAAGGAAGTATCAAAAGTTCCATTTTGGAGATATGTTCAATGTGTGGCTTACTGGATGGCTATTGGTTATCCAAATAGAGATAGCAAGTAATCAGAAATATATGAGTCTAGTTAGCAAACTAAGTCCCAGACCCAATTTTTCTTTCACATACTTTTTGTATGGCCTGTGAACTAAGAAAAAAAATGGTTTAAGACCAAAATTGTACTGGCATTAAAAAAATTTTATTCATTAATAAACTTCATCTTTTAGAGCACTCTTAGGTCCACAACAAATTGAGCAGAAAGCAGAGTCCCATATACTTCTTAATCCTGCATATGCATAAGCTCCTTCATTACAAACAGTTCCCACCATGATGGTACATTTGTTACAATCAATGAACCCATATGAACACAGTATTAGCACCCAAACTCCATAGTTCATATTAGGGTTCACTCTTGGTTTGGGGTTCGAATGAACATCCGGAATGAGAACAGAGTACTTTCACTGCCCTAAAAATCCTCTGTGCTCTGCCTTCCTCATCCATACCTCCCCCGAACCCCTGATAACCACTAATCTTTTTATTATCTCCATCAGTTCAATTTGGTTGGTAAGTTGTGTCCGACTTTTTGCAACCCCAAGTACTGCAACATGCCAGGTTTCCCTGTCCATTACCAACTCCTGGAGCTTGCGCAGGCTAATGTCCATTGAGTCGGTGATGTCATCTGACCATTTCATTCTCTGTTGTCCCCTTCTCCTCCTGCCTTCAATCTTTCCCAGCTTCAAGGTCTTTTCAAATGAGTCAGTTCTTTACATCAGGTGGCCAAAGAATTGGAGCTGCAGTATCAATCCTTCCAATGAATATTCAGGACTGATTTCCTTTAGGATGGGCTGATTGGATCTCCTTGCAGTCCAAGGGACTCTCAAGAGTCTTCTCCAGCACCACAGTTCAAAAACATCAATTCTTCGACACTCAGATTTCTTTATAGTCCAACTCTCACATCCATACATGACCACGGGAAAAATCACAGCTTTGACTAGACGGACCTTTGTTGGCAAAGTAATGTCTCTGCTTTTTAATATGCTGTCTAGATTGGTCACAACTTTTCTTACAAGGAGTAAGCATCTTTTATTTTTTTTCCTTTTTGAAAAATTTTATTTTTACTTTACAATACTGTATTGGTTTTGCCATACATTGACATGAATCCACCACGAGTGTATACGAGCTCCTTTACTTTGCCGACTAAGGTCCGTCTAGTCAAGACTGGTTTTTCCTGTGGTCATGTATGGATGTGAGAGTTGG
>SJYC01006041.1:0-15015 GCA_006408675.1 Madoqua kirkii
TTTTCAGGTTTCCAAGTTGTGATATGGTAACCAGCTGCTCTCCATCAACCCATATACAGAGCAGGCCAGAAATGACGCAAACTGCCAAAAAATTATCTGGGTTAATGAAATGGAAAATGTTCCTTTTTAGAGTAAGGTTTAAATAACAAAACAACCTGCCAAGGAAGTTTTTTGAATCTGTTTTCATAAGGATTGTTCAAAAGCAACCAAGACAATATTGCATAGAGCAGGTTTTCATCCTCAACCAGAGATTTGTGAGCTATGGACCTGAAACCTGGCTTGGCAGAGCTGGGAAAAGAATATAACCCCCCCCCCAAAATGTTACATGTTTGTGTAAGCAACAAAGCAACACCAAATTGGTCACTGTGGTTATATTATAGAGTATAACTATAGAGGGAAGGAAGGAACTACTATTTTACTCCATTTACATAAAACATTATTTGGATCATTATCATGAACACGTGTTACCTGTGTATTTCTAACAATTGTCTTTTGAAAACTGTCATATTTTAAAGGTTATAGGTTATGCAGGAAGACACATCTGATTCATATCCTCGTTCTATAGCCTACTTGGTCATGGAGGCTATTTACCTTGAACATATGGCCTTTGGATAGTTTGTTAACTTCTCTGAACCTCAGGCTATTATCTGTAGATGGGGACAATAACAACCTCAGTGGGTTGACTTGATGTTTAGATACAATAGATGCTCAATAAATAGAAACTCATTTCTAATCCAGAGCCAAGAAACAGCCTCCTCCATCCTCCTTCTGCCCAAATCCATTCCTCTCAAAGACTTACCTAATGACAATTCCATTCAAAATTCCTATGTCTGGCCACAGGACTTCACATTCACCACATACTCCTACATGCTACTTTAAGGACTGACTCCATCGTACAAACCATCATGTCCATTTCTAAAAACACCTAACTTTCATTCTGATATCATATCATTTGGTCTTAGAAACTTAATGTTACAAACAACACATCATTTTTAAAAATCAGCAGAGCTCATTAATTAAGAGGTAAAAAAGGCTCCTTCCCTGGTGGTCCAGTGGTTAACAATTTGCCTGCAAATGCACGGGACATGGGTTTGATCCCCAGTCCAGGAAGATTCCACATGCTGTGGGGCAGCTAGGCCTGTGTGCTACAACTACTCAGCCTGCTCACCTAGAGCTTGTGCTCAGGAACAAAAGATGCCACCTCAATGAGAAGCCCGCATGCCTCAATGAAGAGTAGCCCCTACTTGGCGCAACTAGAGAAAGCCTGCACATAGCAACAAAGACCCAGTACAGCCAAAAATAAATAAATCGATTTTTTAAAAAGGGAACTAAGAAATCAAAGTCAATGTCGTGAGTTTAATAAATTTACTAGGCACCTTAATTAGGAAGTGCCTCATTGCTGCTGCTGCTAAGTCACTTCAGTCATGTCTGACTCTGTGCAACCCCAAAGACGGCAGCCCACTAGGCTCCTCCGTCCCTGGGATTCTCCAGGCAAGAGTACTAGAGTGGGTTGCCATTGCTTTCTCAGAGGAAGTGCTTCATTGGGTAATACTAAATGAGGAAGAACCCAGCCATCTAACACAGTGCAATGCCAGCCACCTAGGCTACCTAAGCTTGTTAAAGACTGTCTGGAGACCTGCTAGAGCCAATGGGGAAGAACAGAGTCTCCTTCAGTAGCAGAAGAGGTGATGAGACCAAGGGTGTTATTTTGTAGCATCAAACTTACTGAAAAGTCAAACTCCAATGTGCATAAAAGTGAGCACCATATTTGCCTTCCCCACCATGAAGCCCCTCAGTTCAGTTCAGTTGCTCAGTCATGTCTGACTCTTTGCGACCCCATGAATTGCAGCATGCCAGGCCTCCCTGTCCATCACCATCTCCCGGAGTTCACTCAGCCCCTAGACCCGAGCATTACATGAGTATAGTAAGTACAGGGCAATGAATGAGTGAATGAATGAATGCCCTGACAATCTCTTTAAAAATTCAACAGAAGATAATGACCAGCTCTTCTACATCATCATAAACAAAAATAATTCAACCCAAGAAAGAATTTCTGGATATAAGGCATTTTAGACCCTGGGATAAAAAAGTACCAAAAGTTAGAGAAAGAATATCTACCAAATTAGTTCAAAGCTAGACATTTAGAAAAAAGTAAGAACATATGGCAATGTCCTCTATCAAGCCACAACATTCTGCCAAAGCATGGGAGGCTTCCGCTTAGAAATAAGAAAACACTGCACAGACTCCTTCTTGGTTCACACTGTTTTGTCTTTGGGAGAGCCTTAGCCAGGCTGAGATTTACAGTCATCACAGCTTCCTCTTGGCTGTTAATGCACTGCAACCACCACAAATCTTTCTAATGGAAAACCCAGTTTGTGAGAATACAATGCGCTTGAAGTGCCTACCACAGAGACAGCGGTGGATTTATAGTGTCATTCCTTCTGTAATCCGCATGGAAAGGACATGAACTGAGTCCTAAAGTCATAGCACATGAATTAAGTTTCCTTGGGTCGCATTAGTTGTCATGCAGTCACAAGATGAGCTACAAGCAATTTTAGGTTGGGACTTGGGACATGATGCCACAAAACTGACCGACAGCAATTCTGCTACATCCTCAAAGATACGTAGAATGACAGATGATAGACTTCGTTAGGCACTTAGTTGGTAAAATATGATCTCTTTAGCTGGTAAGCTACATGTAGCTTTGGAGTTGCACTGGATAGGGGCAAGATGTATCGTGAATTCTCATTTCATCAGGAACACAAATGATTTTACAGGTGAAATAACTAGATTGTTTGGGGCACATTCAACTCTTTTGTGAGAGATAAACAAAAGTAAACATGTCTAAGGGAGGTATAGAAAAGAACAATTCGCAGACTGTGGCAGACCCAGCCTGATCCCCAAAGCCTTTTATATATTCTGTAATTAGTGATGTTTACAATGGCTATGAGGCATTACAGAGATAGGAACTAACCTCTGAATCAACAAAGATTACATTTTGCTCAATTTAGTGTTAGTGGTGATTATCCTTTATTGCATTTTGGTTATACCTCACATATAAAACAGGTAGTAAATCTCAGTTGATGAGACTGTTCAATTAACCACAATAGCCCATTTCCTTGATTTTAAGGATAGAAGGGTCTTGACCATAGTTTCAAACTGGACTATTTACCTTCTTTATCTCATAAATGCAAAAGCAATCCAAGCCATGTGAGGAGCTTAATGGCCTGAAAGAGTGGGGATATTTGGTTGGAGTGTCTTTTCCTCCCTGTACATTTATGGCTTTTTAAAATTCTCAAACAATACAGTAATACTCTCAGAGAATAAAATGTCAGAACAAATGAAAATGGTAAAATAATATTACTATAAATATAATCAGACAGAAAAAAGGTGAATTTATTTCTGAAATACCAGTTTTCTCTCACCTTAACCATGTAAAGGAAAAATCCACCTTATATGCTAAAAATTGTGAAACATATTGATTTTCCCAACATCTTCAAATACATAGCTTCTTTGCTCCAAGAATCTGTGTTTCACAGGATTGCTCTTGGCATGTTACCTCTTAAATTAACTACATGGTGATAATGAGCCCTTCAAAACCAGCACGATCGTGGTTTATCCTACTTCTCCTTAGAACTCTCCTCCTCCTAGATATGGCCATATTTCAACTACTTGGGTCCACTGAAGGAAAATGGAATGGATAAAGGACACAAATCAAGTTGTTCTTTTCTTAGCTAAAGAGACAGTACACATGAAACCGTTTTCCCATCATGAAGTCAGGTTATATTTCTCTTTGTCACCAGTTAGACACTCTGGAAAATGACACCCACACATCTGGTTTTAGCCTTGGGTCACCCTTCAGATCCCTCATTCCTTTAATGCCTCTGATGTTACCATTTTTTTTGTTGTTTAGTTGCGAAGTCATGTCCAACTCTGGGGACCCCGTGGACTATAGCTCAACAGGCTTCCTCTGTCTGTTGCATTTTCTGGGCAAGGATGCTGGAGTAGGTTGCCATTTCCTTCTCCAGGGGATCTTCCTGACCAAACAGATCGAACCCACGTCTCCTGCATCGGCAGACAGATTCTTAACCACTGAGCTACCAGGGAAGCCCTCTGGTACCT
This sequence comes from Madoqua kirkii, assembly GCA_006408675.1. Classification (NCBI taxonomy): domain Eukaryota; kingdom Metazoa; phylum Chordata; class Mammalia; order Artiodactyla; family Bovidae; genus Madoqua; species Madoqua kirkii. Next base: position 4,123 of record SJYC01006041.1, read on the forward strand.
TCTAGTCCCATATCCCATGGGTATGGGATTTCAACACTTCACTATCCAACATATAAAGAAATTCATTCTTTTTAAATGTCTTTCAGATACTTAGCGGGAGAAGGCAATGGCACCCCACTCTAGTACTCTTGCCTGGAAAATCCCATGGATGGAGGAGCCTGGTAGGCTGCAGTCGATGGGGTTGCGAAGAGTTGGACACGACTGAGCAACTTCACTTTCACTTTTCACTCTCATGCATTGGAGAAGGAAATGGCACCCCACTCCATTGTTCTTGCCTGGAGAATCCCAAGGATGGCGGAGCCTGGTGGGCTGCTGTCTATGGGGTCGCAAAGAGTTGGACACGACTGAAGCGACTTAGCAGCAGCAGCAGCTATGAAGAAAGGAAATTTTGAGAGGGCTGTAATATCAGACAAGCTAGAAAGCCTTAAGAGAAAAGGAAGAGGTAGAGCTACTGAGGAGGCTGTGTTGATTAAAATATAATAGGTATTAAGAGAGAATTCTGTAAGACACAGAAGGGGCTCTGATGTGGCTCATCAGAGCTGCACAGTATGTGTCTTAGGTATCGTAAGTAAAACTCTAGCTTTTTTTTTTTTCCTGTAAATGGAATTTTAAAATTGGAAGGTACTTTAGAGATCATTCACCTCTCGCTGCTCAGCATGTGGTCCCTAGGGCAGCAGTACTGGCATCAAAGAGAACTTAATAGAAATGCAGACTCTCAGGTCAACCAACACCTACTGCATGGAAAGCTGCTCTTTAACACGAGCTCCTAGTAACCCACACGCACTTCAGAGTCTGAAAGACGTAGCTGTGGTCAGTACTCTGCCCTTTCAACCCTCCCTGCCTATCTGAATATTTGAAGCGATGAGACACCCAGTACTTGCCTTCTCAGGAGATCTTCCCAATCCAGGGATTGAACCCAGGTCTCCTGCACTGCAGACGGATTCCTTACCAGCTGAGCCACAAGGGAAGCCCAAGAATACTGGAGGGGGTAGCCTATCCCTTGTCCAGCAGATCTTTCCAACCCAGGAATCGAACCAGGGTCTCCTGCATTGCAGGTGGATTCTTTAACAACTGAGCTATCAGGGAAGCCCCAATACTTCACAGGAGAATGCAAAGCATTAGCAATACTTTCAGAATATTGAATCACAGTCACCCTCCTGACAACTTTCTCCACTTGGTCTTAGTAGAGAGTCAATAAATTCACTCTCATTTCTGCTTAATGGCCTTTCCAATATGTGATAACAGCTCTTAAGTCTATTGGAAACAGCACTGTATTATCTGGGTCATAATAGGTTAGAATTCAAAGTCAATGTTAGGAACCTGCAATCCAGGCAGAAGACTAGAGTTCAAATTCTAGCAAGCAAGAACTGATTTCCAGATTTAAGGTGACGGGAGGGGAAGTTGCTGTTTAGTTAAGGACAGACCCACAGTTCTAAGAACAATGCCTTTAAAAGAGTAAATCATCCCATGTTCTTAGGTGGCGGCAGTGGTAGGAGCCTTCAGACAAATCCATCACTTTACCTTCCAATTCCTAATTACTTCAGTTGACTTTCTCTGGTCCATCTCCTTCTTATACTTTCCTAAGGAGGAAATTTGGGTGACCACCTCAAAGTTACTATTGACACAAATCCCTCAGACTCATTTTTATAGAATTCAAAAGTAGAACCTTTTAAGGATTTTCAATTTGCCATAAAGTATGGCAAGGCAACCCAAGCAAAAAATGGGCAAAAGACATGAAAAGACATTTCTCCATAGAAGATATATAGATGGTTAATAGGCACATGAAAAGATGTTCAACACTGCCAATTATTAGAGACTTGCAAATCAAAACAACAGTGAGATATCACCTCACACCTATCAGAATGGCTATTATCAACAAGTCTACAAACAACAAATGTTGGTGAGAAAGGGAAATCTTGTACACTGTTGATCAGAATTTAAATTGGTGGAAGCACTATGGAAAACAGTATGGAGTTTCCTCAAAAACTGAAAACAGGACGACTGTATGATCCAGGAATTCCACTCCAGAATATGTATATGGAAAAAACCAAAAACACTAGTTCAAAAAGATACATGCACCCCAATGTTTATAGCAGCACTATGTACAACAGCCAAGACAAGGAAACAACCAAGTGTCCATTAGCAGACAACTGGACTAAGAAGATGTGGCATGTATGTGTGTGGAATGGAATGGAGTATTACTCAGCCATTAAAAAGAATGAAACACTGATATTTACAGCAACATGGACACACCTAGAGAGTATTATGCTTAGTTAAATAAGTTGAACAGACAAACAAAAACACTGTATGGCGTCACTGATATTTGGAATCTAAAAAATAATACAAATGACTGTATATGCAAAACAGACTCACAGATATAGAAAACAAACTAGTAGTTACCAAAAGGTAGAGAGAAGGGGAAAGGGACAACTAGAGGTATGGGATTAACAGATACAAACTGCTCTGTATAAAAATTAGACAAGCAATATGGATATACTGTATAGCACTTAGCATTATAGCTATCATCATATCATAACCTATAATGGAGTATAATCTGCAAAAAAACACTGAATCACTATGCTACATACCTGAAACTAACATAATATTGTAAATCAACTATACTTCAACTTAAAAAAAATGCCAAAAGAAAACAAAAGAACGCCAAGGTAGTTTCTTGCCTGCTCAGACTAATATTGGTAGTGACTGGTGGAATCCTGCTGAAAGCTGTGAGGCCCCTTCCAGGCTCAAGTGAGAACCACCAGGATCTAGTTATTACATCTGTCATATGGATAGAAAGGGCACAGGAGCAGATGTATCTGCCCTGCACCTTAGAGTATGCATACGTACAATCACTAAAACACAGTTCCTGTCCTAAAATTCATGACATCGTCATATAAAACATTTTACCTCTTTTCTATACAGAACATTTTTGAAGAATGTTGAGATAATAGCGTGGGAACACCTCAATTATCACTTTTTAGTCTACTCTTTTAAAAACTCAATGTAAGTTAATGATTGTTCTTAAAAATTTAACCCCCAGTTTCAACAGTTCCTCTTTTATTTCCAAAGTCCTCCCTTAATATCTTGTTTCTCCGACATGCTTACATAAGAGACGCGTAAGACTATAAACACAGGCACCCAGTCCAGCTGTGCCATCTCTTTCCAATCTTTCCTTTTATTCACCACTTTGGTTTGACAGCTGTGAATCAGGCAATACACACTGAAGCCACTCTCCCCTTGTTAGGTGCTCACACAGAGGAGGACAAGAGGCCCGGCAGTTAACACACAGTTTTCTCTAACTCCATTAGTTGCCAGGCAACCACTTCACTGGAACCTTCCTGATGCAAGGCACAACAGGCCAGTTTAATATAAAGTGTTTGGGTCATAGCATATGCTCAAGAGCACTCCTTCTGCAAACACCTCTGATGCTCTGTCGATTCGGGCTACATGCAAAGTCTCTACATCTTACAAAATGGGAGGAAAATAGTTTAAGAATAATCTGCAAGAGCTCAAATACTTTCAAAAGTAACTAAATGGAGAATGTTTTTTAGTCCATGAAAATATATATGCATAGATATATAATTTTTAAAGTGACAGGAATGATTTGATATGAAAATCCCTCTCATCACTTCAGAGTCACATCTCTCTAAATGAGAAGAAAACTGATAATTCAATCCTGGATTCCTACCCAGGCATGCAGGCCCAAAATCCAATCAACATCAGATAAACTAATTAAAGGCAATTGATTCAGCAAGCCGGCTGGATCATCCCACAGTGTGGACAATTCATTTTGAACCAGTTTTTTTTTTTTTTTAATAAAAATGATACAGAGAATCAGGGCTTATCTATAGATTCCAATAATTCTTTCACCAACTCATCAGATTCACATGGCCAGCTATCTTTTATACCATGTCCCTCTATTATAAAACATCTGCCTCTGCTCAGTACTCAGTCTCTAAAGGTTTAACATCTTCATCAGCTTCATTATACTTCAAACATGTGTTCTTGTTCTTTCCGATGAAGCTAAGGTTGACTGTATTACTGTGATTAAATAAGCATGAGTGAAACTGTAATTTTAAATAAAGCAGTGTGAAAGTCACAAAAGCATAAAAAAGATATGGCGGAAAAAGAAAAAAAAATCTTTCAATACAAACTTAAATACATACAAAGAGCCCAGCACAATGACTGCAGAGAATCACATGAGGAAAAATTAGCTGCTATTATTACAAGTATTTATCTAGCTTCACAGTGTTTATATTCAGTAGAAATGAATCAGTTTAAATAAAGGAATAAAATGCAGACCAGAGTTCACCATTCTCCATTCACTATAATGAACCCAGTGCACTAACAGCACAATAATGAAATGAATGGTTATCCGATCCAAAATGTTAATGATTTCTCTGGCACTGATGTACATAATTTTAAAAGGGGATGTGATAATGATTGTTTAGAAGCTCTCAGCTTTCTATTTAAAGAGGAAATAACAGTGGATCACTACCACAATGAACTGGTACTTCACCTTGATAGACAAAGGGAATACTGTTTATAATGAATGTGTTCAGTTTCAAAAGGAAATTATGAGTCCATTTTAATTTAACATACAAAGTAAAACCCTAACCCCATACACATTTTGGTGCTCACAAGATCCTATCTCACAGTCTATCTAAAATCAGCCTTCTCCTGGTTACTCAAGCACTGCAGCTTCCATAACAGACAGATGTGTGGCTGTTCATTGTCAGCCAGGCAATTAATGCTTATCGAACATCCAACGGGTGTAAGGTTCCGTAACAGACTGTCTATAAAATGTCAGATTGACTGCTTAATTTGGCTTTGCTGAATGTCAAGGCCATCAGTAATGGTGCTATTTTTTCTGGCTAAATTTAAAAGCTAGTTCATGAGGCCTCTTCTTGGTAGATATTAACTAAATGACTAATCAGTGGATAAAAGTTGCAGAACGCCAACATCTACTCACAGATAATACATGTTTATGACTTACGTGAGAAATTCAACACATTTTCAACTGCGATTATTTCTGTCAATTTCTATGACTCCTTGGAGAGCAATGTTTGTTTGCAGGGTTTGTTTGTTTTTTGTTTAAGTCACAATCATCCTAAGAAGTGTACTGCAGCATTTTAAGTACCTCTTCTGGACCAGGTTCTAGTATTTTTGGAGTTTTAAGCTGAATGGAAGCAACCAGATGCTACTACATTAGGTCCCCAACTAATTAGCCGGTGACTCTAAAACTTATGAGTAGCTAGCTTCTAGTTTTCCCAGGGTCTTAATTCCCTATCGGCTTCAGGTGATGTTGCACATGTCCAACTAGGCCAGCTAGATCTGAGAAAACAGCAAGACGTCTGCCGTGTCACAAGTCTTTGGAACTGAGCACTTAAGTTCCCTGTCTAGTAGTATATGTCCATTAAGAATCTGAGAAGTTCTACATTGGGGAGCTAGTATAATCATCACTCTCTTAAGTTTTAACTCAATCTCAGTATCAGGAAGGCCATATTCTCAAGTGTCAGAAGAAAACAAATTCAGTGTCCCAGTGTCCCTGAGCCATCCTTCTGCTCCCCTACCTTCACACCAATTAGATTACACAGAGGTCTGGACAGATAAAAACAAAAATATTATTTAGTATTAATGAAGATTGCTTTTACTTGTGAAAGGTGAAACAGGTATCACTGCCGCTGCTGCTGCTGCTAAGTTGCTTCAGTCGTGTCTGACCCAGTGCAACCCCATAGACAGCAGTGAACCAGGCTCCCCCGTCCCTGGGATTCTCCAGGAAAGAACGCTGGAGTAGGCTGCCATTTCCTTCCCCAATGCATGAAAGTGAAAAGTGAAGTCGCTCAGTTGTGTCCAACTCTTCACGACTCCATGGACTGCAGCCTACCAAGCTCCTCTGTCCATAGGATTTTCCAGGCAAAAGAGTACTGGAGTGGGGTGCCATTTCCCTCTCCAACAGGTATCACTGGTCAGTTTTATATTCACAGCTATGTATATGGACACAGGCATTCTTGTCACTGGTGAATAAATACAGTCCAATTTCCTTAGGAAAAAGATTTAGCTGACTGTACGTATGAATCCAAAAGTTTACAAAAACTAAATGGTGACTTTTGTTTTTACTATTTTCTAGTTATATACTTAATACATAAATATGCTGCTACTGCTATGTCACTTCAGTCGTGTCTGACTCTGTGGGACCCCATAGATAGCAGCCCACCAGGCTCCCCGGTCCCTGGGATTCTCCAGGCAAGAACACTGGAGTGGGGTGCCATTTCCTTCTCCAAGAATACATAAATACAGTCTTCTTTAAAAACAAGGTTACTATAGATCAAATTAAAGTCTTGTTTTCTGAGAAAGTAGTATTTGTGCAAAGATCTGAAGGGAACAATGGAGAAAGTCATGTAACTATCAAAGAGAAGAGGAATACATGCAGAGGAAACAGCTGTGCAAAGGTCCTGAGGTGAGCATATGCCAGGCACGTCTGAGAAACAACAGGGGTCAATGTTATGCAGATGGAAGGGCCAAGAGTCATGAGAAAGAGGCCTAATAATGTAGAATCAGGTAAACTAAGAGACTGGCTTTTACTCTGAATGAAAGTGGAAATCATCAGAGAATGTTGAGCAGAAGCAATATAATCTGATTTGCTTTCAAAAAGATCACTGCAGCTGAAGTACTAAAATAGACTCCAAGGGCTCAAGGACGAAAGCAGAAAGATAAAATAGGAGAACACTGAACAACTCCAGGAAAAATGATCCCAGCTTGCACCAGGGTGGTAGAAGCAGGAATAGCTGGGGTCTCAATATATTTTGAAAGTAGAGCCATGGCGCTTACTGGTAGTTTGGAAGCAAAAGAAAGGACTCCCCAAATACCAAGCAGTTTGGGGCCTGCACTATCTGTAGCGTCACTGTGAACTGAAATGGAAAATACTATGCAATAAGCAGCTAAGTGGGAGGAAACTGGGGGCCTGGTTTAGACATATTTGTGATGCCTCTCCAACATCCAGCAGAGATACTAAGCAAGAAATTGGATATAGGGAAGGGTCCATTCTGGAGATATAAATTTGGAGTCATCATCTGTGATAATAAAGCTTATTTTCAACTTGATTGGGTCACATGAAACCCAGATATTTGGTCAAACATTAGTCTGTGTGTTTCTGCATGAGATTAACATGCGAATTGACAGTCTGAGTAAAGCAGCTGCTGCTGCTAAGTCACTTCAGTCGTGTCCGACTCTGTGCGACCCCACAGACGGCAGCCCACCAGGCTCCCCTGTCCCTGGGATTCTCCAGGCAAGAACACTGGAGTGGGCTGCCATTTCCTTCCCCAATGTATGAAAGTGAAAAGTGAAAGTGAAGTCACTCAGTTGTGTCCAAATCCTAGCGACCCCATGGACTGCAGCCTACCAGGCTCCTCTATCCATGGGATTTTCCAGTTAAGAGTACTGGAGTGGGGTGCCATTGAGTAAAACAGACACCCTCCCTAATGCAGGTGGGCCTCATATAATCAGGTGAAGGCTTGACTAGAACAAAAGGCAGAATAAAAGAGGATTCTCTTTGCCTGGCTGCTTTTACACTGAGATGTCGGCTTTTCTTTTTGGGGGCCACAACACACAGTCTGTGGGATCTTAGTTCTCTGACCAGAGCTGAACCCAGACCAATGGCAGTGAAAGCCCTAAGTCTTAACAACTGGACCATCATGGAACTTCCATGGCTTTTTCTTGCTTTTGGACACAAAACTAAAACACTGGCTCTTCCTGGGTCTTAGACTACAGCTTTCACACTGAGACTACATCATTGGCTTACCTGGGTCTCCAGCTTGCTGGCTGGATAGATCTTGGGACTTGTATGAGTCAATTCCTTATAAAAAAATCTCTCTATATAAAATCTTATTGGCTCTATTTCTATAAAGATCCTTGAATAATATATCATTTTGTATTACATATATATGTATACTGGGGCTTCCTTGGTGGCTCAAACGATAAAGAGTCTCCCTGCAATGCACGAAACCAGGGACTGATCCCGAGGTTGGGAAGATCCCCTGGAGAAGGGAATGGCAACTCACTCTGGTATTCTTGCCTGGAGAATTTACAAAGAGTTGAACACAACTGAGCAACTAACACACACATGTATGTTTAATACACACACATACATATACACACACATAAGACAGCATGAGATTATCATGAAAGCTGCTATAGACAGAGAAAAGTGTAAGGACCGAGTCTGGGTCACTTCATTTTAAGAAGCTGGGGAGAAGAGAAAAACCAGCAAAGAATATTGAGAAACATCCGTCAACCTGTGGCTGATTCATGTCAAAGTATGGCAAAACCAATACAGTATTGTAACGTAGAATAAAGTAAAAAAAAAAAAAAGAAGAAGTGGGTTAAAAAACCAAAACCCCAAAACCAAGTAAAGACAGTGCTTCAAGGAACAGGAAGTAATTGAGATGAGGATGAGTTAGAAAAAAGCAGACTGGAAACAGATGTTGGCTTTGGCTTTATTTTATTAACAATTTCTGTTATGCTCTTAAGTGAGATTAGGTTCTCAATTCTTTTGCTGCCCCCCCCCTTTTTTTTGGTGACAGAATTACATCAGCCTTATAAAATTAGGTGTGTGGCTTTCCATTTTCTTCTAGACTTTGGAAAGGTTTATGGGAAACAGCTGTTACATAAAGAGTTAGTGGTACCAGTATGTAAAAAATCTGGGCCCACTGCCTTTCTGAGGAGTTATACAGCTACTTTGACTACTCCTCCAATTCCTTATCTCTTCCCTTTTCTTTTGATTCAATTGTGGTAATGTATATTTTCTTAGAAATTTGCTCACTAAGGTTCTGGTGTTTATTGATATAAAGTTTCTATGGTTTCTTTGATAATCATTTTTCCTTTCTTCATCTATAAATGTCACTTTTTTCATTTTATATAAGTTAAAAATTTTTATAATATTAAAATATAGCTTAAGAATATTGGATATAAATATAATCCCTTCAAACTCATGTTAAGAACAATGCTTTAATTAATATTCAGTTTTAAATATTTTGTAATTGTTTTCTTTTTAATTAAGGAATTAACTGAGTGCTTTTTAAGAATAAAAATTGCAAGTATATGGGCTGTAAGACCATTAATTTTTGTTACTGATTTCTGCTTTTAATAAGTTTCTTATGACCTACTTACAAAGTGGTTGGAATGACCTAGTTAACTACAATTTTTACAACTGCTTTGTATGTGTTGAGAATGTGTGCTATCCAGATACTCTAGCTACATTTTTATTATTTTGAGTCTATATGATCTGTGAGTTTCAGAGAGAGGAGTGTTAAAAATTTCCTACTATGACTGAGAATCTGTTGATTTATCCTTATGATCCTATTATTTTCCTAATATTCTTTATTAAGTGGATATAGGTTCATAAAAAAATTATAGAAATGATCCCTGAAAGTATAGGCCCCAATTCTGGGGAAGTTTGAAGGTGTAAGGAGAAGAGGGCAACAGAGGATGAGATGGTTGGATGGCATCACCAATTCAAAGGACATGAACTTGGGCAATCTCCAGGAGATGGTAAGGGACAGGAAGGCCTGGGGTGCTGTAGTCTGTGGGGTTTGCAAAGAGTCAGACAGGACTGAGTGACTGAACAACAACAAGGTTCATAACCGTAACCTTTTTGATGGATTGTTACCTTGGTCAGAATGTTACTTTCTGTGCCTTCTAATTGACTATGCCAAAGGCTTTGACTGTGTGGATCACAACAAACTGTGGAAATTCTTAAAAAGATGGGAATACCAGACCACCTGCCCTGCCTCTTGAGAAATCTGTATGCAGGTCAGGAAGCAACAGTTAGAACTGGACATGGAACAACAGACTGGTTCCAAATCAGGAAAGAAGTATGTCAAGGCTATACATTGTTACCTTGCTTATTTAACTTATATGCAGAATACATCATGAGAAATACTGTACTGGAGGAAGCACAAGCTGGAATCAAGATTGCCAGGAGAAATATCAATAACCTCAGATATGGAGATAACATGACACTTATGGCAGAAAGTGAAGAAGAACTAAAGAGCCTCTCAATGCAAGTGAAAGAGGAGAGTGAAAAAGTTGGCTTAAAGCTCAGCATTCAGAAAACGAAGATCATGGCATCTGGTCCCATCACTTCATGGGAAATAGATGGGGAAACAGTGGAAACAGTGAGGGACTTTATTTTGGGGGGCTCCAAAATCACTGCAAATGGTGACTGCAGCCATGACATTAAAAGACACTTACTCCTTGGAAGAAAAATTATGACCAACCTAGAGAGCATGCTAAAAAGCAGACATTACTTTGTCAACAAAGGTCCGTCTAGTCAAAGATATGGTCTTTCAAGTAGTCATGTATGGATGTGAGAGTTGAACCATAAAGAAAGCTGAGCGCCAAAGAATTGATGCTTTTGAACTGTGGTGTTGGAGAAGACTCTAGATCTAGAGTCCCTTGGACAGCAGGAGATCCAACCAGTCTGTCCTAAAGGAAATCAGTCCTAAATATTCATTGAAAGGACTGATGCTGAAGCTGAATCTCCAATACTGTGGCCACCTGATGCAAAGAACTGACTCACTGGAAAAGACCCTGATGCTGGGAAAAACTCAAGGCAGGAGGAGCAGGGGATGACAGAGGATGAGATGGTTGGATGGCATCACTGACTTAATAGACATTAGTCTGAGTAAGCTGTGGGAGTTGGTGATGGACAGGGAAGCCTGACGTGCTACAGTCCATGGTGTCTCTAAGAGTCAGACAAAACTGAGCAACTGAACTGAATTCTGTTCTTAAATTCTAGTCTGGGACATATTAATATTATCATACATACTTTGTTAGTGTCAAATATATTTTTCTGAGGCATGGTTCTTATAAACAAAATATACTTAGATTTAT